>QRFJ01001809.1:31286-315591 GCA_006176705.1 Cocos nucifera | reverse complement strand
AGCGCTGTTGTCTTCCTCGTATTGTACGTGGATGACATCCTCCTTATTGGGAATGATATTCCCATGTTGACATCAGTCAAGGTGTGGTTGTCTAAGGAATTCTCCATGAAAGACCTAGGTGAAGCATCCTTTATTCTAGGAATTAAGGTCTATAGGGATAGACCGAATAGGATGCTAGGACTTTCACAGAAAATGTACATAGAGGAAGTACTAAAGAGGTTTATTATGGAAAACTCTAAGAGGGGATTAATACCCTTCAGACATGGTATTCATCTTTCCAAGAAGATGTGCCCCAGCACACCTGAGAAAATAGAATGCATGAGCAAGATCCCTTATGCTTCTGCAATAGGGAGCCTCATGTATGCCATGCTATGTACACGACCTGATATAGCCCATGCTGTGAGTGTCACAAGCAGATATCAGTCAAATCCAGGTGAAGAACACTGGACTACTGTGAAATGTATCCTTAAGTACTTGAGAAGAACTAAGGATATGATGTTGGTCTTTGGTAATGGAGAACTCCAAGTTCAAGGATACACAGACTCGGACTTTATGTCCGATATAGATGATCGAAAGTCGACATCTGGCAGACTGTTTGTGTTGGAAGAGTTCCAAGCAAACGGTGATATCACCTCATCCGCGATTACCTTGAGAAAGGTTACGTTGAGGTCAAGAGAGTCAACTCCACAGATAATGTGGCAGACCCACTTACAAAGCCGTTGGGCCAGCAGAAGATCGAAGCCCACCTTGAGAAGATGGGACTTAGACTTGTAGCCAATTGGCTTTAGGACAAGTGGGAGATTGTTAGATATATGTGCCCTAGAAGCCAGAATTGGCTGACACTTGTAATACACTTCTAGGGGCAAAATTATAATTTTGACTAAAATCAATAAAATGGGTTATTTTCTATCACATATGTGTATTTAGTGTCTGTGATACATCCTTTGAGTTAATGGTAATGATAATTCATATTTTCAAGAGTTGAAAATTTAAGACATGAATAATCATTATTAACTCATAAAATGCTCCCGACCATAGGATCATCACGAGGATGGTGATTGATCCGGAAGGTTGGTGTACAATCGCTTCTCTTTAGTAGATGAGTCTTGAGTCTACGGTGTGGAGACACCGGAGCGAGAGTACAGGTACTCGTTAGAGAACGAGGGCACTGAGCGTGACCACCTCGAGTAGTCATTAGGGAGTCTACCTTCTCGTCAATGACTGACTCGATGCTGCAGTAGTGTGTCTGGTTCTTTGACCTGAGATGCATCGGCAGTTCACCTTGAGGGTGTTATAGTTTGACTACACCATTACTCGGTCTCCTAGCCATATGGAACCCTGAGGTGTATGTTGGCTATAGCATGTTCATTGTAGGAACTGGATTGCATCAAGATGGAATCTATCTACCTCGGTGGTAGAGGAGCAGCCCTATGATGATCATGAGAATCAAGTCCAGAAATCCATGGCCATGGTAGAGTGAAATAATAGAAAGAGTTTCTATTTAGATTTTCACATTGGACTCGAATCGAATGATTACATCATATGACAGAGACTAGGGTTTGACGAGTTCACCTTAACCCTAATCTGATCGGGGCTCAAGATAGAAGAACTTAATCACACAGGTAGCTGCACCAAGAGGTTCGCATTCAGCTCTGATGGGTTGCCACCATATACTGCTAGGTGTCACTGGTGGATTTTGGGAGCAATTAGAATGATTTAGATGATCGATCATTCTAGCTGTTCGAATCAGAAGAGTTCTGATCCATCGAAAGGAGTTTCGATGATGTCGATGATAGAGATCATGACATATCCCATTACCATACAGAACTGAACCTAACTGGGTCACACAAACAAGGGTTTGAATCTGGTGATCATCAATTGAACTGATCTAGTTCAATTGATCTGAATGAGATTCAATTAGGTTCAAGGAAATCGTGCTAGCACTCGATTGAACCTAACGTTCTTCTTTTACTATCATAAATAAGTTGTCCTGACTGAGCCAAAGGAGTTTGTGCTCAATCAGAGGCCTTCATATGGTCTGACTGGAGGTTGTCCAAGTCAGAAAAGGTTGTCTTATTTTGTAAGACATTACCTACCATTTTTGGTCACCTGCCATTTCTTGTTCTTTGACTTTGGTCAAAAGTCTACCTTTGACTGGTCAAACGTTGACCATTGACACTTTGACTTTTGACCACATGTCATGCACCTATTGGAGAGCTGGTGGGGGCCTATCCCCTGCCAGAACCTGGCAAGGAGAAGGGCGCACGCCACCCTTGGCGTGTGCCCAAGTTGGAGGCGCCTAGGAGTCCTTGTTGGACAAGGACTCCATCTCCTTTTTGGATTCCAATTAGAGTTCTCCTAAGAACCAACTTTGACTGGTCTTAGGCACCCTCTAAGGAGGAATCCAGGGGACTCTATTCCCACCAATCAGATTTAGATCTGATTTCACAAAGAGTTGTGATTGGTTGGGAAGAAGAGGAGTTGGATCACAGCTTAGTCTATAAATAAGACCCTGCGCCCAACTCAGATTAATGAAAAGTGAATTCAATGAGAATTTCCCACGCCCCAAGGCTGCCTCTCCCCTCCTTCTCCATGCCAAAGTCTCTTCTCCCCTTGCTCTCCACGTCCAAAAGGAGTTTTGGACTTGGTTGGTGCGATTCAGATCAAAGAAAGGCGATCAAAAGCAAGAAGGCTGCGCTGCTGCAAAGGACGACTGCTGATCTTCAAAAGGAGTTTTGAAGATCCTCCAGATCAGATCCAGATCTGATTTTTGGAGGTGTGATAGAGAAGAAGAGGATCTCCAGATCCAACCCGAGTGGATACCGGTAGAGGCCAGGCGCTTGCGTGGCTAGATCCAGAACCTTCCGCTGCAATCAGGATCATCTACAGGGTAATAGGATTACCCAAACCAGGTAAATTAAATTTGATTTAATTTATCTTATTTTATTTTATTTATTAAAATAATAAGAATCAGATCTGAAACATATCAAGATCTGATTAAGGTCAAGAGAAAATTTTTGAAATATATCTCTTGATCTAATCAGATCTGGACGAACCTGGACCAGGTTAATTTATTAATTAATAAAAAATATTTTGGCATCTTTTTTCATCATAAATTTACATCTTCTAATGAACTCCATTACTATGATGAAGTCCTTAAGACTATTTAGTTTCGATAAAGAGAGGATTTATCAATTAGTTCTTCAATTTATTCACGACCAAATGATAGGTTGTTAATTAGGACGATAGTGTCTATCGAACATAGGTCACTATATGCCATATAGATTGGTTGTTCTCTTAACCAAGGAGTGTGGAGATACTGATATGACATACAAATGAGATGTATGGGTACATCATCATTAAACGTAATTAACTCCAGAGTATTCAACTATCAAGAATGTCTCTGATCGGATATAGGTATAAGTATCCCTTAGACCTGAGATCACCTCAGTGACTTGCAAGCAACTCATTATGCTTTTGTATCGGACTAACTAAATTTCTAATTCAACAATGGAAGGCTTCTAGGCATAGTTAAGTACTTATAAAGTTGGAGTATGATCAAGATGGAACTGATCACTCCAAGAGTTGGAGAAGAATGTATCACTATATTTCAATATAGCAAAATCTAGGTCAAGATAATCCATCAGATAGATTTGATATTTTAAAATACAATGTGGACAACCTGACCAGAGTTGATAGTTGAACTCTGAGGTGTCCTACAAGCATTATGGTCAAGGGGATGAATTATATAGAAACTATATTCGCATGGGTTCTAAGGGTGGTGTTCTACACCTTTCGACCTATCCGATCGTTGAGTATCATTGCTAGATGGTTACATCAATTGGTATAAAAATTTATTTCTATGCTACTAGCTTATGTTTGGACCTATGAGGTCACACACATTAGAGTTCATGTTCTGATCGAATGGTTGATCAGTGATTTAGAATCATTTTAGGATTAAACGATCAATATGATTAATGTTTGACCTAGTGCAAGTGTTGCTGGAGGATCAATTAACAATTTGACTATTAATTAGCTTAATTTGATTAAGCCAATAGGTTGAGATTATGTCTAATTAAATATAGTTTAATTAGATTTAGTTTGGGCTTGATTGGATCAAGTCCAATTGGCTTATTGGATAAGTCAAGTGCAAGAAAGAAATAGTCCTAGTCTAACTAGGACTCGGATCAATCAAATTTTCTTATTTAATTAGAAAATTAAATTAAAATTAAATTAAATTTAATCTAATTTAATTAAGTTTTTAAATAAATTAGGACTTTATTTAATTGGATTGGTTTACTCTTATTTTTATTTGGATAAAAGATCTTGTTTCACCAAGTCAAAATAGGAGTCCTAGTGTGACCAGGACTCCCTATTCCTTGCGCCACCTAATCCTCACGCCCGACCCTTTTCTATTTGTATTTTTACATGAATAATCTCCACATCCAAAGGTATCTCATGCCTCCCTTCTCTCTTTCTTTTTCTCATATGGAAGTTTGTTGGAAGACGAAGTCAAAAGGGGAATTAGTTTTCCTTAAGGATTCCATGAGATAGAATCCTTGTCAACCAAAACTCTTCCCATAAGTGTGCCGACCCATCCTTCCTTATTTTCTTTGATTTTCATGGTAAAAGAAAACATCTTTTTTTGCATCCCCCTTTCTAGTCCATGGTAGAAAAAAAGGTGGGGGCGCCCAAGAGTTGGGCACCCCAACAACTTTCCTTATTTGGTCCTTCCTAGTCTAGGTTTTTGACCTATCTTGGACTCTATATATCTCTTTATTTAAAAAAAATTTTGGCTAAAATTTTTATGTATTGTAGACATTTGATATGTCTTTTCAGTGTAAAAAATTAGAGAAAAATTCATCTAGGTCATGGAGATATTGAAAACACAAATCAGGGTATCTAGAAAAAGAACAAAGAAAAAGAAGATGGTCTTCTTCTAGGGTTTTTGGTCTAGATCTCTTCCTTCCTTATTGTGAGCTTTTGATAGGTATCTTAGCATCACAAATCTTCCTCTTTTCTTTTTGTATTTTGGAGTATCCATATTTTAAAGAAAGAAGCATCAGATCGACTGTCGAAGAGAGATCAGCACAGTGCTAGCATACTGTGCTGATTTCCTACATCATGATCTCTGATTATGTTTGTGGGCTCGTGTGGATGAATCCTAGAGATCGGATGTGTGTGTGGCTCATGAATTCATCCTCAAGCCTAGATTAATAAGTTAGAATATCTCACTTGCTTAGGTAATAGATCTAATCTATTAATTTCATACCTGCATTTGATGTAGTGTAGATCTAGGTTGATTTGATCAACCTTTTCTTTCTTATTTGATTTTAATATTTAATTTAATATTATTCCTTAATCATGTAATTGATCTGAGATCTAGGTATTTATATATTTATTTAAATAAATATTTAATTTATTTAAGTCTTTCGCTGCATGATCTTGAAAAAGTTTTAAGATCTATCCATGAAATCCTAGATCTAGTTCCTTCAATTACTATTAGAGCTGGGGAAAAATTTAATTACTAGAAATTATTTAGAAAAATAATTGGTTATGAACCTACCCTTAGATGTACATGGCTTGGCTAACCAAAGTTGGGCTCCTGTGCAGTCTATGTGGATTCTAGTACCCACTAAGAAATTAGGGTAATTCATCGGATTGAAGGTAGAGGCTGATTCTAATAAAATAGTGGAAGAAACCTTTTGATTAAAATCCAAATCTTTAGGTTTAATGAATCAATTACCAATTAGATTTTTGGTTCTCCTTTTTGCAGTTAAATCCTAACCATAGTTGTTCCATTCACTGTTAAATATTAATTAACCTATGGGATCCAACTTCGATAATAAGTATCAAAAGTTGAATGTTATTCAGGAACACCAAGTGGTTCGTGCTGGGGCCTCTATTTCTAATTTAAATATATGGTCCAAGAACAACATAGATCAGGCAGAGTGCTTCCATTGTAAGAAGCAGGGGTATTGGAAGAGGAACTGTCTAATACCCCTAGATCTTTGTTTGGAATTTTATCCCAAAACCAATCGTCAGCCTGTTGACAATTGAGATATTATAATTAATTTATTAATTAATAAAAAATATTTTGACATCTTTTCTTCATCATAAATTTACATCTTCTAATGAACTCCATTGTTGTGATGAAGTCCTTAGGACTATTTAGTTTTGATAAAGAGAGGATTTATCGATTAGTCCTTAAATTTGTTCACGACCAAATGATAGACTGTTAATTAGGATGACAGCGTCTATCGAGCATAAGTTGCTATCTGTCATATAAGTTGGTTATCCTCTTAATCAAGAAGTGTGGAGCACTAGTATGGCATACAGATGAGATGTATGAGCACATCATCATTGAATGTGACCAACTCCAGAGCATTGTACTATCGCAAATGACTCTGATGGGATATAGGTATAAGTATTTCTTAGACCTGAGATCACCTCAATGACTTACAAGCAACTCACTATGCTTTGGTACAAGACTAACTAAATTTTTAATTCAGTAATGGAAGGCTTCTAGGCATAGTCAAGTACTTGCAGAGTTAGAGTATGATCAAGATGGAATTGACCATTCCAAGAGTTGGAGAAAAATGTATCACTGTATTTCAATATAGAATGCTAGGATAATCCATCAGATGGATTTGATATTTTGAAATACAATGTGAACAACCTAATCAGAGTTGATAGTTAAACTCTGAGGTGTCCTATGAGCATTGTGGTCAAGAGGATGAATTATATGGAAACTATATTTGCATGGATTCTAAGGATGGTATTTTACAACTTTCGATCTATCCGACCGTCGGATATCGTTATGAGATGGTTACTTTGATTGATATAAAAATTTATTTCTATACTACCGACTTAGGTTTGGACCTATGAGGTCACACACATTAGAGTTCACATTCCAATCGGATGGTTGATCAACGATTTAGAATCATTTTAGGGTTAAACAATCAATATGATTGGTGTTTAACTTAGCGCAAGTATTACAGGAGGATCGAATGGCAATTAAATTACTAATTAACTTAATTTAATTAAGCTAGAGAGCTAAGATTAAATATAATAAAATATAATTTAATTATTTTTAGTTTAGGCTTGATTGGATCAAGTTCAATTGACTTGTTAGACAAACCAAGTGCAAGGAAGAACTAGTCCTAGTCTAACTAGGACTTGGGTCAGTCCAATTTTTTAATTTAATTAAAAAATTAAATTAAAATTTAATATAATTTAATCTAATTTAATTAAGTTTTTAATTAGATTAGAACTTAATTTAATTTAGTTGATTTGATTTTGATTTAATTTGATTTGAAAAACCATGTTTGACCAAGTCATAGATGGAATCCTAATGAGACTAGGATTCCACCTTGTGCCACCTTAGGCCTCCACGCCCCATGCCCTCTCTTTCTATGCAACAGAGTGTCTCTCTCTAGTCTCCATGCATGCCCCTTCTCTCCCTCTTATTCTAATATGGTTATTTAGTGGTTGACCAAGTCTAAGAGGAAGTTAGTTTTGATTTAGGATTCTATAAGATAGAATCCTTATAAATCAAAACCTCTCCTTCCATGTGTGCCACCCATCTTCTATTTTTTCTTCCTAATTCCACATGAGTGAGAGATTTTTTTTGTGCCTCTCCTTGTTGGATTTACTGAAAAGAATCAGAGGAGGGGCTCCCGGCGCCCTACCACTTGCCAAATCTAGTCCTACCTTGTCTAGTTTTTGACCTAGATAAGGACTCTTCTTTTTCTATAAATTTAGGATGAATTTTGATATAATTTTTTCATGGAATATAGTACATTGGGAGAGGTTTTGGGTGTGCAAAAATCAAAGGAAGAAGGTCCTTGGGCATGGGGGTTCCAAGGGTACCAAACTAGGTGTCTAGGTGAGAGAAAATAGAAGAAGAAAAGGGTCTTCTTCTAGGACTGTTTTATTCCTCATCTCTCCTCCTTATTTTGAGTTTTTACTAAGAGAGTCTAAGATTAAAAAACTCTTCTCTTCCTTCTCATATTTTAGAGAGTCTAAGTTTTGAAGAAGAGAGCATCAGATCGATCGTCGAAGAGAGATCGGTATAGTACTAGCATGCTATGCTAATTTTCTGCATCAGGATCTCAGATAGTATTCTTAGGCTCGTATGGACAACTCCTAGAGGCCGGACATGTGTGTGGCTTATGACATCATCCTCAAGCCTAGATTAGTAAGTTAGATTATCTAACTTGCACCGGTAATAGATCTGATCTATTGATTTCATACCTATGCTAGATGTAGTGTAGATCTAGGTTGATGTGATCAACCTTTCCTTCTCCTTTATGTTTTTAATTTTTGATCTAATATCATACCTTTATCATATAATAAATCTAAGATCTAGGTATTTGCATATTTATTTAAATAAATATTTAATTTATTTAAGTCTTTCGCCGCATGATCTTGAAAAATTTCAAGATCTACTCGTGAAATCCTAAATCTGGTTCTTTTAATATGTATCAAAGCCTAGGTTATTATTGTATAATTTTTATGAATATTTAGATTATTTCTTAGATTAGATCTAATTTATAATCTAATTATTAAATCTAAAATTAAAAAATAAAAAATCTAAATCTTATGAACTGTCATAAGGTTGCCCTGTTGCAAGGTTTACCCCTAACAGTGAAAAGGTTATCCTAGTTCATGATGATCTAACTCTAATCATAAATTTATTAGATTTGATCTAATTTTATTTATGATTTAATAGATTTAAAATTATTTTAGATCTAAAAATAAAATATTTTAGATTGCATGGACTGCCATAAGGTTATCCTGCTATAAGATTTATCCCTTATAGTGAATAGGTTATCCTAGTACATGCTGATCCAAAATATTGATCATAAAATTTTAGATTAGATCTAAGAGATTCTATGATTTGATTAAAAATATTTTAATCTAATTTTAGTCATTATAGATATGTTAGATTTGATCTAGGAAGATTTATGATTGATTATTATTGAAACTATTTTAATTATATGAACCTATTTAGATTATAGATCTAAAGTAGTTTTATGTTTATTTTACTTGCATATTGATTACGAATCAAACATGCAACTTGGCTGATAGAACCATGTTGTAAAAATATTTTACAAATATGAAAATTATTTTTGAAAAGCTGAACCCCAATCCTCAGCCCAAAACATAATTAAGAATTACGAAGTTGATTGATTAGGATCTAGGATTGTAAATTGAAGATCTTGAGACATAAATCATAACACATTGGTTTAAATGGGTTAGTGGGGATTAGGTCCATTAATTGATTTAGACCTAGGGTTAGATTAAAGAATGGACTTAGTTAGAGAATTGACTAAATCTAATCAAATGTTGTCTTAGATTAGATCAAGGATTCTCAAGATCAATTACAATCATTGTAGTTGATTAAGTCCATATCTTTAACAAGATCTAAGAGGGACTTGATTCTTCGCTACGTGGTCTAGCACAAACTATTAGGTTGATCTAATTAAAACTAATTAAACCAGTTGGTGTCTAAGGTAAATTAGATTGGTGGTTTTTAATTATCAATCCACTTACCTAACTATTTTTGATGGTGTCTAAGGTAAGCTTTGGCAGACCCTCACACCGATCGAACTTACCTGATCTTTTGGTAAGATTATGTTTTGATTGAATCACTTGACTATTCATGCTGACCCATGTCAGCTAGGTAAATTAGCATGTCTAATTTACCTATAAGTGGTCTCCTTTAAGCTAACTTGGTGAAGCCAGTGGGATGATCATGATAAGCTGGTTAATCTGACCTACTCACTTCTATAAATAAATTCTCTAAAATTATTAGATCCCTAAAATAAAATAGTTATATGATAACTGGATTATAGACTCCCATTAAAGTGGATGATTATGGGTCCATCAATTGGATAATCATTGGAGGTCCAAAGGCCTGGTGCTTATCGGTTGATGAAATTATCATTCATTATATGATCTCTTTGATACATCTTTCTAAATGGTGGTCAAATGGACCAACCAAATTTGGGCTTGATCATTCATTGGTTAGATGGGCTAAGTATGGTAATGTTAATGGTTGGACCTAACTAGACCCTTTTCTAAGAAGGTCAAAGCCAACTGATTAGGGGCTAGGGCAAAATTTAATTATTAAAAATTATTTGAAGAAATAATTGGTTATGAACCTATCCTTAGATATACATGGATTGGCTAACCAAAGTTGAGCTCATATGTAGTCTATGTGGATTCAAGTACCCATTAAAAAATTAGGATAATTTCTCAAATTGGAGGTAGAGGCTACCAATTGGAGTAAAATAGTGAAAGAAATCTTTGGATTAAAGTCCAAATCTTTAGGTTTAATGAATTAATTACTAATTAGGTTTTGATTTTTCTTTGTGTAGATATGGCCACTTTTCTATCTCTTCGATCATTGTTGGGCAATGATAAATTGATGGGACCCAATTTTGGTAGCTGGTACCGAATGTTGAAGATTATCTTGGAGCATGAATGGATCCTATATATGCTGACGGATCCTGCACCTGAGGAGCTAGCTGTCAATGCAGGTAGAACAGTTAAGGACACTAATCAAAAGTGGCTCAGTGATCGAACCATGGTGCTTTGTATTATGCTGGCTGTGATGAGTGTTGAGTTCAATCGTAGGTTTGAGATAGCTCAGCTAAATCAAATTCTCTAAATGTTGGAGGATTCTTTTGGCACACCCGATGACGTTGAGAGGCACAAAACTAGTTACACCATCTTCAATGCTAGAATGTGGGATGGAGCCTCTGTCACTGATCATGTACTACATATGATTGAGCTGATAGAGTGCTTGAGCAAACTCGGCTTTTTCTTATATGAACAATTTAGAAAAGATGCAATACTGAACTCACTGCCAAAATCCTATCTCCCTTTCTTTACTCATTACAGAATGACAAAGTTTGAAGTAAACTACCATGACTTATTGAGATTACTTCAGAACTTTGAGAAGGATCACCAGCTTGATAAAGAGTTGGTGAACTTAGTGGGAGGTTCGTCTTCTAGTTCTCAACCCTTAGGAAGGAGAAGAAGAATAAGAAGAAGAAAACAAAGAAGGTGCAAGTTTAGGCTGGAACATCAGTGCAAGGCCAGATCAGGATGATCAAGTCTGATAAGAGTCAAGCTGAATGCTTCTTTTGTAGGAAGCGAGGGCACTGAAAGAGGAACATCCTCAGTACATTGCCTTTTTGGATCCAAACAGGCAGAGAAAGAAGCAAGCTTTTACTGGGCAAGGTATTTATATGATAATTTCTTGTAATTTCTCTATTTATAATATTACTGACTAGATATTGGATATCGGTAGCCCTTACCATATTTGAAATTCGTTGTAGGAGTTGCAGGTTAGTAGAAGATTCAAGTAAGGTGAAAGATTCCTGAATGTTGGAGATGGAAGATCAGTTTTAGTTCTAGCTTTAGAAGTTTTAAAACTTATATTTGAATCTCATACCGTTGTTCTTCGTGATTATCATTTTTGTCCTAATTTTTTTTTAAATATCATTTCTATAGGCCTTTTGGCAATGAACAATTATGAAATTTCAATAAAGAAAAGAGTTTGTAATGTCATTGTGAATGGTGTTTTTGCTTTTTGTGGATAGTTAAACAATGATGTTTATATGTTATCACAACCTGTTAATGTAGTCTATTCTACTAGCAAGCATCCTAGATTAGGTAGTGTATTAGATATCTATTTATGGCACTGTAGGCTAGATCATATAAATAAGAACAGGATAAACATGTTGACTCAAGAGGAAATCCTCGAACTCAATGATTGTGAATCACATCCAACCTATGAGTGCTATCTTCTTGGTAAAATGACCAAATCATCTTTTACTGAAAAAGGTGAGAGAGCCAATGAGCTCTTAGGTCTAGTGCATACTGATGTATGTAGATCAATAAGTACAAGTGTCAGAGGTGGATATGTCTACTTCATCACTTTCATAGTTGATCTATCCAGATATGGATATATCTATCTGATGAAACATAAGTCGGATTCTTTTGAAATGTTCAAACGATTCTAAAGTGAAGTAGAAAAAAAAACTGAAAAAAGTATTAAAACTCTCTGGTCTGATCGAGGAGGAGAATATCTTTCTGGTGACTTTCTCACATATCTAGGAGAGAATGAAATTTTCTTCCAATGGATTCCACCTAAAATACTACAGCATAATGGTGTGTATGAAAGAAGGAATCGGACTCTATTAGATATGGCCCGATTCATGATGGGATTTGCCAGCTTGTAGATATCCTTTAGGAGATATGCACTCGAATTGGCTTGTTATCTATTAAACAAGATTCCAAGTAAGTCTATAGTTAAAATCGTATATGAGATATGGACAAGGCGTAAGCCAGCACCTTCATATCTTAGGGTTTGAGGGTGCCCGACTTATGTCAAATGGTTAGTTATAGATAAACTTGGACCTAGATCTGATAAGTGTACTTTTATAGGGTACCCAAAAGAGACCAAAAAATACTATTTCTACCATGCTGATGAACAAAAGATGTTCGTCAGCCTTAGGATAAACTTTTTGAAAAAGAAGTTCCTTGGTGAAGGAATTGTTGCCTCTAAGGTTGAACTTAATGATGTTTAATATATAGAAAGTTTGGCATAGAATGTTGAACCTAAGTCGGATTTGATCAGATTAGATCCGAAGCCTAGTGAACCCGCACCATTAAGATGATCTGATAGAGTACCGCACCATCCGAATAGATACTATGGATTCTTAGTCCAAGATGGTGATCCCCTCAAATTCGATGAGAACGATGAGGATTCGATCACTTATATGGATGAGATGTAGAGATCTGACTCTGAGAAATGGCTAGAAGCCATGAGATCTAAAATGGATTCCATGAAGGTCAATGATGTATGGACATTAGTTGACCCACCTGAAGGGGTTAAATCCATTGGGTGTAAATGGGCATTCAAAAGAAAAAGAGGTGCAGACGGAAAGGTGAAGACCTATAAAGTTCGTTTGGTTGCTAAAGGATATCGTCAACGTTATGATATTGACCATGATGAGACATTCTTTTTAGTGGCAATGCTCAAATCCATTTGAATAATGCTTACAATAGTTGCCCACTTGGACTATGAGTTCTGACAGATGGATGTGAAGATGATTTTTCTAAATGTAGAGCTAACTAAAGAGGTGTATATGATTCAATCTGAGGGTTTCACATCCATAGATAAGTTTAAGGTGTGCAGGCATCAGAGATCCATTTATGGATTAAAGCAAGCATCTCGAAGATGGAGCATGCATTTTGATAAAGTGATCAAAACATATGATTTCATTAAGAATTGAGAATAACCCTACATTTATAAATGGATAAATGGTCTAATAGTGGTATTCTTTATTTTGTACGTGGATGACATTCCCTTAATCGAAAATGACATCCTCGCACTATAGGGAATAAAAGTCTGGTTGTCATCATAGTTTTTTATGAAGGACTTGGGTGAAGCATCCTACATTCTAGGGATGAAGATCTATAGTGATAGATCTAAAAGGATACTTGGTATATCCCATTCCACATATATAGAAACTATGCTGAAGAGGTTCAACATGGAGAACTTCAAAAAGGGCTATATTCCGATAGACCAAGAAATTTCTCTCTCTAAGAAGGATTGTTCGATAACTCCTTAAGAGAGAGAGCATATGAGTAGAATTTCATATGCTTCGATAGTAGGGTCTATTATGTATGCAATGACATATACGAGATTAGATGTGGCAGACTCATAAGAAGTAGTGAGTAGATACCTATCTGACCCTGGAGAAGATCATTGGAAGATGGTTAAAACCATCCTTACATATTTGAGAAATACTAAGAACTAATGGTTGGTTCATGGTGATTCAGATCTGAAGCTTATGGGATTTACAGACTTCAGCTTTCAATCTGACCATGATGATAGTAAAAGTGTGTCGGGATATATCTTTACTCTAAATGGTGGAGCCATCTGCTGAAAAAGTTTCAAGCAGCATACAGTGGCTCACTCTGCTTGGGAAGCAGAGTACATGGCAGCATCAGATGCAGCAAAAGATACTATGTGGCTGAGAAAGTTCATCATCGAGCTCAGAGTAGTACTCTCTATTAATGGTCTAGTCCTACTCTACTATGACAGCACTGGCGCCATAGCTCAAGCAAAGGAACCGAAGGCACACCAGTGGACAAAGCACATTCTGGGCTGCTTCCATTTGGTCCGTGAGATTGTGGATCATGGTGACATCGACCTTCAGAAGATCGATGAAAAGGAAAACCTAGCCAACCCATTCACTAAAGCCTTGAAAATCAAGAAGTTTGATAACCATAAGTCAAAGATGGATTTTAGATACTATGCCGAGTGGCTTTAAGATAAGTGAAAGTTATTGAAAATTATGTCCCAAAGCCAATCGTCAGCCTATTGATGGTTGAGATATTGTAATTGATTTATTAATTAATAAAAAATATTTTGACATCTTTTTTCATCATAAATTTACATCTTCGAATGAACTTCATTATTGTGATGAAGTCCTTAGGACTATTTAGTTACGATAAAAAGAGGATTTATCAATTAGTCCTTAAATTTATTCATGACCAAATGATAAGATGTTAATTAGGACGACAGCATCTATCGAGCATAGGTCACTATATGCCATATAGGTTGACTATCCTCTTAATCAAAAAGTGTGGAGACACTGGTTTGGCATATAGGTGAGATGTATGGGTACATCATCATTGAACGTGACCAACTCTAGAGCATTCTGCTGTCAAGAATGTCTCTGATGGGATATAGGAATAAGTATTCCTTAGACCTGAGATCAAATCAATGACTTGCAAGCAACTCACTATGCTTTGGTGCCAGACTAACTGAATTTCTAATTTAGCAACGAAAGATTTCTAGGCACAGTCAAGTACTTGCGAAGTCGGAGTGTGATCAAGATGGAATTGATCACTTGAAGAGTTGGAGAAGAATGTATCACTGTATTTTAGTATAGCAAAACCTTGGCCAGGGTAATCCATCAGATGGATTTGATATTTTGAAATATAATGTGGACAATCTGATCAGAGTTGACAATTGAACTCTGAGGTGTCCTATAAGCATTGGGGTCAAGGAGATGAATTATATAGAAACTATATTCGCATGGATTCTAAGGATGGTATTCTACACCTTTCGACCAATCCGACCGTCGGGTATTATTGTTAGATGGTCATGTTGATTAGTACAAAAATTTATTTTTGTGCTATCAATTTAGATTTGGATCTATGAGGTCACACACATTAGAGTTCACATTCCGATCGGATGGTTGATCAGCGATTTAGAATCATTTTAAGGTTAAACAATCAATACAATTGGTGTTTAACCTAGTGCAAGTATTGTAGGAGGATCGATTAGCAATTAGATTGCTAATTAGCTTAATTTGATTAAGCCAGAGGGTTGAGATTAAGTATAATTAAATATAATTTAATTAGATTTGGTTTGGGCTTGATTGGATTAAATCCAATTGACTTATTGGATAAGCCAAGTGCAAGGAAGAACTAATCCTAGTCTAACTATGACTCGGGTCAACCCAATTTTCTAATTTGATTAAAAAGTTAAATTAAAATTAAATCTAATTTAATCTAATTTAATTAAGTTTTTAATTGGTTTAGAATCTAATTTAATTTAGTTAATTTGGTGTTGATTTAATTTGGTTTGAGAAACCATGTTTGACCAAGTCATAGATGGAATCCTAGTAAGACTAGGATTCCACCTTGCGCCACCTTAGCCCTCCATGCCCTATGCCCTCTCTTTTTATGCGACAGAGAGTCTCTCTCTGGTCTTCATGCATGCCCCTTCTCTTTGTCTTATTCTCATATGGTTATTTGGTGGTTGACCAAGTCTAAGAGGAAGTTAGTTTTGATTTAGGATTCTATAAGATAGAATCCTTATAAATCAAAACATCTCCTTCCATGTCTGCCGCCCATCTTCTATTTTTTCTTCCTAATTCCATGTGAGTGAGAGGTTTCTTGTGTGCCTCTCTTTGCTCGATTTACTGAAAGAAATCAGAGGAGGGGTGCCCAACTGAGGAGGGGCGCCCAATAGTTGGGCGCCCCAACCACTTGCCAAATCTAGTCTTGCCTTGTCTAGTTTTCGATATAGAAAATAACTCTTCTTTTTCTATAAATTTAGGGTGAATTTTGGCTTGATTTTTTTATAAAATATAGATCTTTGGGAGAGGTTTGGGGTGTGCAAAAATTAAAGAAAGAGGGTCCTTGGTTGTGGGGATTTTATAGGCATCAAACTAGGTGTCTAGGTGAGAGAAAAGAAAAGAAGAAGAGGGTCTTCTTCTAAAGTTGTTTTATTCCTCATCTCCCCTCCTTCTTTTGAGTTTTTTCTAAGAGGGTCTTACATTAGAAAACTCTCCTCTTTCTTTTCATATTTTGAAGAGTCCATGTTTAGATGAAGGGAGCGTCGGATCGACCATCGAAGAGAGATCAACACAGTACTAGCATGCTGTGCCGATTTCCTACATTAGGATCTTAGATCATATTCATGGGCTCATGTGGATGACTCCTAGAGGCCGGATGTGTGTTCGGCATGTGACTTCATTCTCAAGCCTGGATCAATAAGTTAGAACATTTAACTTGCATAGGTAATAGATCTGATCTATTGATTTCATACCTGCAGTAGATGTAGTGTAAATCTAGGTTGATGTGATCAATCTTTTCTTCTCCTTAATGTTTTTAATTTTTGATCTAATATCATATCTTTATCATGTAATAGATGTAAGATCTAGGCATTTACATATTTGTTTAAATAAATATTTAATTTATTTAAGTCTTTCACTGTATGATCTTGAAAAGTTTCAAGATCTATCTGTAAAATCCTAGATCTAGTTTTTTCAATAAAATTTATATATTTATTTAAATAAATATTTGATTTATTTATATCTTCCACTGTCTGATCTTAAAAAAGTTTCAAGATCTACCCATGAAACCCTAGATCTGGTTACTTCAATTGACATCAGAGCAAGGTTCTTGTTACATGATTTTTGTGCATGTTTAAATTATTTCTTAGATTAGATCTAATTTATAATCTAATTATTAAACATGGCTCTAATACCAATTGAAGTAACCAGATCTAGGATTTCGTATGTAGATCTTAAAATTTTTTCAAGATCAGGCAGCAAATGATTTAAATAAATTAAATATTAATTAAATAAATATATAAATACCTAGATCTCAGATCTATTATATGATAAAGGCATGATATTAAATCAAAAATTAAAATCAAATAAGAAAGAAAAGGTTGATCAAATCAACCTAGATCTACACTATATCAAATGCAGGTATGAAGTTAATAGATCAGATCTATTACTTAAGCAAGTTAGATGTTCTAACTTGCTGATCCAAGCTTGAGGATGAAATCATGAGCCACATATACATCCGACCTCTAAGAGTCATCCACACGAGCCCATGAATACGATCAGAGATTCTAATGCAGAACATCAGCACAGTATGCTAGCACTATGCTGATCTCTCTTCGATAATTGATCCTATGCTTTCTTCTTCAAAACATGGACACTCCAAAATATCAAAAGAAAAGAGAAAGATTTGTGATGCTGAGACACCTCTCAAAAGCTCACAAAAAGGGAGGAAGAGATCTGGAACAAAAATCCTAGAGGAAGACCCTCTTCTTCTTCTTTATTCTTTTTCTAGACACCCTGATTTATGTTTTCAATATCTCCATGACCTAGATAAATTTTTCTTTGATTTTTTTACACCAAAGATGCCTCTCAAATATATACAATCTACAAAAATTTCAGCCAAAAATTCTCTTTAAATAAAGAAATATGTAGAGTCCAAGTTAGGTCAAAAACCTAGACTAAGAAGGACCAAATAAGGGAAGTTGTTATGGCGCCCAACTCTTGGGCACCCCCAGCAAGGGGACACACAAAAAAATATCCTCTTTTACCATTGAAATCAAAGAAAATAAGGAAGGATGGGTCAGCACACTTATGGGAAGAGTTTTGGTTGACAAGGATTCTATCTCATAGAATTCTTAAGCAAAACTAATTCCCCTTTTGATTTGGTCTTCCAACAAACTTTCATATAAGAAAAAGAAAGAAAGAAGGGAGGCATGAGAAACCTTGGGCATGGAGATTATTCACATATAAACATTAAGAGAAAAGGGTGGGGTGTGAGAATTTGGTGGTGCAAGGAATAGAGAGTCCTAGTCACACTAGGACTCCTATTTTGACTTAGTCAAATAAGGTCTTTTAATCAAATAAAAAAAAGAGTAAACCAACCCAATTAAATAAGACCCTAATCTATTTAAAAAATTAATTAAATTAGATTAAATTAAATTTAATTCTAATTTAATTTTTTAATTAAATTAGAAAATTAGGTTGACTCGAGTCCTAGTTAGACTAGGACTAGTTCTTCCTTGCACTTGACTTATCCAATAAGCCAATTGAACTTGATCCAATCAAGCCCAAACTAAATCTAATTAAATAATATTTAACTAAATTTAATCTCAATCATCTGGCTTAATCAAATTAAGTCAATTAGCAATCAAATTGTTAATCGATCCTCTTGCAACACTTGCACTAGGTTAAACACCAATCGTGTTGATTATTTAATCCTAAATTGATTCTAAATCGCTGATCAACCATCCGATCTAAAAGTGAACATTAATGTGTGTGACCTTATAGATCCAAATCTAAGTTTGTAGTATAGAAATAAATTTTTGTATCAATCAAAATAACCATCTAGCAATTATATCCGATGGTCGGATAGGGCAAAAGGTGTAGAACACCATCCTTAGAATCCATGCGAATATAGTTTCCATATAATTCACCCCCTGACCATAATGCTCGTAGGATATCTCAGAGTTCAACTATTAATTCTAATTAGATTGTCTACATTGTATTTCAAAATATCAAATCCATCTGATGGATTACTCTGGATAAGGTTTTGCTATATTGAAATATAGTGATACATTCTTCTCCAACTCTTGGAGTGGTCAATTTCATCTTAATCACACTCCGACTTCGCAAGTACTTGACTGTGTCCAAAAGCCTTCCATTGCTGAATTAGAAATTCAGTTTGTTCGATACCAAAGCATAGTGAGTTGCTTGCAAGTCACTGAGGTGATCTCAGGTCTAAGTGATACTTATACCTATATCCCATTAGAGATATTCTCGATAGCAGAATGCTCTAAAATTAGTCACATTCAATGATGATGTACCCATACATCTTACATGTATGCCATACTAGTGTCTCCATACTTCTTGGTTAAGAGGACAACCAACCTATATGGCATATAGCGACCTATGCTCAATAGACGCTGTCGTCCTAATTAACAGCCTATCATTTGATAATGAACAAAATTAAAAACTAAATGATAAATTCTCTCTTTATCGAAACTAAATAGTTCGTAAGATCAAATTTTTTTTTATTTTATATTTAATAATTAGATTATAAATTAGATCTAATCTAAGAAATAATCTAAACATGCATAAAAATGATTTAACAAGAATCTAGGCTCTGATACTAATTGAAGGAACCAGATCTAGATTTCATGGATGGATCTTGAAACTTTCTTAAGATCATGTAGCAAAAAACTTAAATAAATCAAATATTTATTTAAATAAATAAATATCTAGATCTCAGATCTATTACATGATCAAGGCATGATATTAAATCAAAAATTAAAATCAAACAAGAAAGAAAAGATTTGATCAATCTTTTCTTTCTTGTTTGATTTTAATTTTTGATTTAATATCATGCCTTGATCATGTCATAAATCTGAGATCTAGGTATTTATATTTTTATTTAAATAAATATTTAATTTATTTAAGTCTTTTGCTGTATGATCTTGAAAAAGTTTCAAGATATACCCATCAAACCCAAGATCTGGTTTCTTTAATTGGTATCAAAGCCTAGGTTCTTTTTACAAGATTTTTATGCATGTTTAGATTATTTTATAGATTAGATCTAATTTATAATCTAATTATTAAATCTAAAATTTAAAAAAATAATTTAGATCTCATGAACTGCCATAAGGTTTTCCTATTATAAGGTTTACCCCCTTACAGTGAAAAGATTATCCTAGTTCGTGATGATCTGATTCTAATCCTAAATTTATTATATTTGATCTAATTTTATTTATGATTTAATAGATTTAAAATAGTTTTATATCTAAAAATAAAATATTTTAGATTGTATGGACTACCATAAGATTGTCTTAGTACATGCTGATCTAAAATATTGATCATAAAATTTTAGATTAGATCTAAGAGATTTTATGATCTAATTAAAAATATTTTAATCTAATTTCAATCATCATAAATGTGTTAGATTTGATTTAGGGAGATTCATGATTGACTATTATTGAAATTATTTCAATTACTTAAACCTATTTAGATTAGATCTAAAGTAGTTTTATGTTTATTTTACTTGCATATTGATTATGAATCAAACATGCAACTTGGTTGATAGAACCTTATTCTAAAAATATTTTACAAACATAAAAATTATTTTTAAAAACTCGAACACCAACCCTTAGCCCAAAACTTAATTGAGAATTAAGAAGTTGGTTGATTAGGATCTTTGATTGTGAATTAAAGATCCTAAGACACAAATCATAACACATTGGTTAAATGGGTTAGTGGAGATTAGGTCCATTAATTAGGTTAGACCTAGGGTTAGATTAATGAATGAACTTAATTAGAGAATTGACTAAATCTAATCAATTTTTATCTTACATTAGGTCAAGGATGCTCTAGATCAATTACAATAGTTGTAGTTGGTCAAGTCCATGCCTTTAACAAGACCCAAGATGGTCTTGATTATTGGCTACGTGGTCTAGCATGAACTATTAGGTTGATCTAATTGAAATTAATTAAACTAGTTGGTGTCTAAGGTAAATTAGTCAGGTGGTTTCTAATTGGCAGCCCACTTACCTGCCCATTTTTGATGGTGTCTAAGGCAAGCTTTGGCAGACCTTTCCACCAATCGAACTTACCTGGTCTTTTAAAGAGATTAAGTTTTGATTGAATCACTTGACTATTCGAGCTAACCCATATCAGCTAAGTAAATTAGTGTGACTGATTTAGGTACTCCTAGACCAGCCTGTTAGTGATCTCCCTTAAGCTGACTTGGTAAAACCAGTGGGATGATCATGACAAGTTGGTTAATCGGACCTACTCACTTCTATAAATAAATTCTCTAAAATTATTAGGTTCCTAAAATAAAATAGTTATATGATAACTAGATCATAGCCTCCCATTAAAGTGGATGATAATGGATCCATCAATTGGATAGTCATTAAAGGCTCAAAGGCCTGGTGCTTATCAGTTGATGGAATTATTATTCATTATATGATCTCTTTGATAGATCTTTCTAAATGATGGTCAGGTGGGCCAACCAAAGTTGAGCCTGATCATTCATTGGTTAGATGGGCTAAGTATGGTCATGTTAATGGTTGGACCTAACTGGACCCTTTTCTGAGAAGGCCAAAGCCAACTGATCAGAGGCTGGGGCAAAATTTAATTACTAGAAATTGTTTGAAGAAATAATTGGTTATAAATCTACCCTTAGATGTACATGGGTTGGCCAACCAAAGTTGGACTCATATGCAGTCTATGTGGATTTTAGTACCCACTAAGAAATTAGGATAATTCCTCGAATTGGAGGTAGACGCTATCAATTTGAATAAAATAGTGGGAGAAACCTTTTGATTAAAGTCCAAATCTTTAGATTTAATGAATCAATTACTAATTAGGTTTAAATTTTTCTCTGTGCAAACATGACCACTTTCTTATCACTTCGATCATTGTTGGATAATGATAAGTTAGTGGGATCTAACTTCGATAGCTGGTATCGAATGTTGAAAATTATCCTGGAGCATGAATGGATCCTATATGTGCTGACGAATCCTGCACCTAAGGAGCCAACTGCCAATGCACATGGAACAATCAGAGATACTTATCAAAAGTGGCTCAGTGATCGAACCATGATGTGTTGCATTATGCCGGCTGCAATGTGCAACGAGTTCAATCACAGGTTTAAGATAGCTCAGCCAAATGAAATGCTCCAAGTGTTGGAGGATTCTTTTGGCACACCCGATGACGTTGAGAGGCACAGGACAAGTTGCACCATCTTTAATGCCAGAATGCGGGATGGAGCCTCTATCACTAATCATATACTGTACATGATCGAACTGATAGAGCGCTTAAGCAAACTTGGCTTTTTCTTGTATGAATAACTTAGGAAAGATGCAATACTAGACTTGCTGCCAAAGTCCTAGCTCTCTTTTCTTACTCATTAAAGAATAATAAAGTCTGAAGTAAACTACCATGACTTACTGGGGTTACTTTAGAACTTTGAGAAGGATCACCAACTCCATAAAGAGTCGGTGAACTTAGTGAAAGGTTCATCTTTTGGTTCTCGACCCCTTAGGAAAGGAAAGAAGAATAAGAAGAAAATAAAGAAGGTGCAAGTTCAGACTGGGATATCGGTGCAGGGCCAGATCACGAAGATCAAGCCCGATAAGAGTCAAGCTGAATGCTTCTTTTGCAAGAAGTAGGAGCACTGAAAGAGAAACTATCCTCAGTACATTGCCTCCCTGGATCCGAATAGGCAGAGAAAGAAGCAAGCTATTGTAGGGCAAGATATTCATATGATAACTCCTTATAATTTTTTTATTTATGATATTATTGACAAGGTATTGGATATCGGTAGCCTTTACCATATTTGCAATTCATTGCAGGAATTGTAGGTCAGTAGAAGATTCGAGCAAGGTGAGAGATTCCTGAACGTTGGAGATGGAAGACCAGTTCCAGTTCTAGCTTTAGAAATTTTGAATCTTGTATTTGAATCTCATACCGTTGTTCTTTGTGATTGTCATTTCAATCCTAATTTCTTTTTAAATATCATTTCTATAGGCCTTTTGGCATGAACAATTATAAAATTTCAATAAAAAAATGAGTTTGTAATGTCATTATGAATGGTGTTACTACTTTCTATGGACAATTGAACAATGGTGTATATATGTTATCACAACTTGTCAATGTAGTCTATTCTTCCAGCAAGCATCCTAGATTAGATAGTATTTCAGATATCTACTTATGGCATTATAGACTAGGTCATATAAACAAGAATAGGATAAACAGGTTGACTCAAGAGGGAATCCTCGAGTCAGTGATTGTGAATTACTTTCAACCTATGAGCTCTATCTTCTTGATAAAATGATCAAGTAATCTTCTTCTGAAAAAGATGAGAAAGCCAATGAGCTCTTAGGTCTAATACATACTGATGTATGTGGACCAATGAGCATAAGTGCCAGAGGTGGATATATCTATTTCATCACTTTCATAGATTATCTATCCAGATATGGATATGTCTATCTGATAAAACATAAGTTGGATTCTTTTGAAATGTTTAAATAATTCTGAAGTGAAGTAGAAAAATAAACTGGGAAGAGTATTAAAACTCTTTGGTCTGATCGAGAATGAGAATACCTTTTTGGTGAGTTTCTCACACATCTAGGAGAGAATAAGATTCTCTCCCAATGGACTCTTCTTGGAATACCATAGCTTAATGGTGTATTTAAAAAGAGGAATCAAACTCTGTTGGACATGATCCAATCCATGATGGGATTTGCCAGCTTATCGATATCCTTCTGGGGATATGCACTTGAATCAGCTTGTTATCTATTAAATAGGATTCCAAGTAAGTCTATAGTTAAAATTTCATATGAGATATGGATAGGGCGTAAGCTAGCACTTTCACACTTTAAGGTTTGGGGGTGCCTGACTTATGTCAAACGATTAATTATAGATAAACTTCGACCTAGATCTGATAAGTATACATTCATAGAAAACCCAAAATAGACCAAAGGCTACTATTTCTACCATGCTGATGAACAAAAGGTGTTCGTCAGCCTTAGGACAACCTTTTTAAAAAAGAAGTTTCTTGATGAAGGAACTATTGCCTCTAAGGTTGAACTTGATGAAGTTCAATAGATAGAAAGTTCGACATAGAATATTGAACCTAAGTTGGATTTGATCAGATCAGATCTAAAGCCTAATGAACTCGCACCATTAGGCGATCTGGTAGAGTACCGCACCATCCGGATAGATACTATGGATTCTTGATCCAGGATGGTGATCCCATCAAACTCGATGGGAATGATGAGAACACGATCACTGATATGGATGTGATGCAAAGATCCGACTCTGAGAAATGACTAGAAGTCATGAGATCCAAAATGTATTCCATGAAGGTCAGTGATGTGTGGACGTTAGTTGATCCACCTGAAGGGGTTAAATCCATTGGATGTAAATGGATATTCAAATGAAAAAGAGGTGCAGACAGAAAGGTGGAGATATATAAAGTCCATCTAGTTGCCAAGGGATATCATCAACGTTATGGTATTGACTATGATGAGACATTCTCCCCTACGGCAATGCTCAAATCTATTCAGATAATGCTTGTAATAGCTATCCACTTGGACTATGAGATCTGATAGATGGATGTGAAGATGACTTTCCTAAATGGAGAGCTAACCGAAGATGTGTATGTGATACAACCTGAGGGATTCACATCCATAGATGAGTCCAAGGTGTGTAGACTTCAGAGATCCATTTATAGATTAAAACAAGCATCTCGGAGTTGGAACAGGCATTTTGATAAAATGATCAAAACATATGGCTTCGTTAAGAATGGAGAAGAATCCTACATTTATGAATAAGCAAATGATCCAGCAATGATATTTCTTATTTTGTATGTGGATGATATTCTCTTAATTAGGAATAACATCCCTGCACTACAAGAAATAAAAGTTTGGTTGTCATCATAGTTCTCCATGAATGACTTGGGTGAAGCATCCTACATCCTAGGGATGAAGATCTATATGAATAGATCTAAAAGGATCCTTGGTATATCCCAATCCACATACATAGAAACTATGCTAAAGAGGTTCAGTATGGAGAATTCCAAAAAGGACTATCTTCTGATAGGCCAAAAAAATTTTCTCTCTAAGAAGAATTGCCCGATAATTCCTGAAGAGAGAGAGCATATGAGTCAAATTCCAATGCTTCGATAGTGGGGTCTATTATGTTTGCAATGATATGTACGAGATCAAACTGGCATACTCACTAGGAGTAGTGAGTAGATACCAATTTGACCCTTGAGAAAATTATTGGAAGGTGGTTAAAACCATTCTTAAGTATTTGAGAAATACTAAGGACCAATGGTTGGTCTATGGTAAGTCAGATCTGAAGCTTGCAGGGTTTACAAACTCCAGCTTTCAATCTAATCATGATGATAGTAAAAGTGTATTGGGATATATCTTTACTCTAAATGATGGAGCCATCTACTAGAAAAGTTTCAAGCAGCATATGGTGGTTGACTCTATTTGCGAAGCAGAGTATATGACAGCATTAGATGGAGCAAAAGAAGCTATGTGGCTGAGAAAGTTCATCATTGAGCTTAGAGTAGCATCCTCCATTGATGGTCCAGTCTTGCTCTTGTGCGACAGCACTGGCGCCATAGCTTAAGCAAAGGAACCGAAGGCGCACCAATGGACAAAGCACATTTTGTGCTACTTCCATTTGGTTCGTAAGATCGGGTATCGTGGTGACGTTGACCTTCAGAAGATCGATAGAAAGGAGAACCTAGCCGATTCCTTCACTAAAGCTCAGGCAATCAAGGAGTTCAACAATCATAAGTAGAAGATAGGTATTAGATATTATACCGAGTGGCTTTAAGATAAGTGAGAGTTGTTGAGAATTATATCTCAAAGCCAATCATCAGCCTGTTGACAGTTGAGATATTATAATTTATTTATTAATTAATAAAAAATATTTTGGCATCTTTTCTCATCATAAATTTATATCTTCTAATAAACTATATTATTGTGATGAAGTTCTTAGGACTATTTAGTTTTGATAAAGAGAGAATTTATCGATTAGTCCTTAAATTTATTCACGATCAAATCATAGGCTATTAATTAGGACGATAGCATCTATCGAACATAGATCGCTATATGCCATATAAGTTGGTTGTCCTCTTAATCAAGAAGTGTAGAGACACTGGTATGGCATACAAGTGAGATATATGGGTATATCGTCATTGAACGTGACCAACTTCAGAGCATTCTGCTGTCGAAAATATCTCTGATGGGATATAGGTATAAGTATCCCTTAGACCTGAGATCACCTCAGTTACTTGCAAGCAACTCGCTGTGCTTTGGTATTGGACTAATTAAATTTCTAATTCAGTAATAGAAGACTTCTGGGCATAATCAAGTACTTGCAATGTCGGAGTATGATCAAGATGGAATTGACCACTCCAAAAGTTGAAGAAGAATCTATCACTATATTTCAATATAGCAAAACCTTGGCTAGGATAATCCATCAGATGGATTTGATATTTTAAAATATAATTTGGACAGCCTGATTAGAGTTGACAGTTGAACTCTAAGGTATCCTACGAGTATTATGGTCAAGGGGATGAATTGTATGGAAACTATATTCGCATGGGTTCTAAGAATGGTGTTCTACACCTTTCGACCTATCCGATCATCGGATATTATTTCTTGATGGTCACTTTGATTGGTATAAAAATTTATTTCTATGCTACCAACTTTGGTTCAGACCTATGAGGTTATACACATTAGAGTTTACATTCCGATCGGATGGTTGATCAGCAATTTAGAATCATTTTAGGATTAAACAATCAATACGATTGGTGTTTAACCTAGTGCAAGTGTTGCAGAAGGATCAGTTAGCAATTCGATTGCTAATTAGCTTAATTTGATTAAGCCAGTAGGATTAGATTAAGTCTAATTAAATATGGTTTAATAATATTTAGTTTGGGCTTGATTGGATCAAGTCCAATTGGCTTATTGGATAAGTCAAGTGCCAGGAAGAACTAGTCCAAGTCAAACTAGGACTCAGGTCAATCCAATTTTTTAATTTGATTAAAAAATTAAATTAGAATTAAATCTAGTTTAATCTGATTTAATTAAGTCTTTAAATGGATTAGATCTTATTTAATTGGATTGGTTTATTCTTATTTTTATTTGGTTAAAAGATCTTGTTTGACCAACTCAAAATAGGAGTCTTAGTGTGACTAGGACTCCCTATTTCTTGCGCCACCTAATCATGATGCCCCACCCTTTTCTCTTTGTATTTTTATGTGAATAATCTCCAACCCCAAAGGTTTCTTATGCCTCCCTTCTCTCTTTCTTTTTCTCATATGGAAGTTTGTTGGAAGACCAAGAGAAAAGGGGAACTAGTTTTGCTCCAAATGAAATGCTCCAAGTATTGGAGGACTCTTTTGGCACACCTAATGACGTTGAGAGGCACAAGACTAGTTGCGCCATCTTCAATGTCAGAATGCAGGATAGAGCCTCTATCACTGATCATGTACTATACATGATCGAGCTGATAGAGCATTTGAGCAAACTCAGCTTTTCTTTGCATGAACAACTTGGGAAAGATGCAATACTGATCTCGCTGCGAAAGTCCTATCTTCCTATCCTTACTCATTTTAGAATGACAAAGCCTGAAGTAAACTACCATAGCTTACTGGGGTTACTTCAGAACTTTGAGAAGGATCACCAGCTCCATAAAGAGTCGGTGAACTTAGTGGAAGGTTCGTCTTCTGGTTCTCGATCCTTTAGGAAAGAAAAGAAGAACAAGAAGAAGAAAATAAAGAAAGTGCAAGTTCAGACTGGGACATCGGTGCAGGACCAGACCAGGAACATCAAGCCTGATAAGAGTCAAGCTAAGTGCTTCTTTTACAAGAAGTAGGGGCACATGAAGAGGAGCTATCCTCAGTACATTGCCTCCCAAGATATGAACAGGCAAAGAAAGAAGCAAGCTATTATTGGGCATGGTATTTATATGATAACTCTTTGCAATTTCTCTATTTGTTATTTTACTGACTGGATATTCGATACCGATAGCCCTTATCATATTTGCAATTCATTGTAGGGGTTGCAGATCAATTGAAGATTCGAGCAAAGCAAGAGATTCCTGAATGTTGAAGATGGAAGACCAATTCTAGTTCTAGATTTAAGAATTTTGAAACTTATATTTGAATCTCATGCCATTGTTCTTAATGATTGTCATTTCTATCCTAGTTTTTTTTTAAATATCATTTTTGTAGGCCTTTTGGCCATGAACAATTATAAAATTTCAGTAAAGAAATGAGTTTGTAATGTCATTATGAATGGTGTTAGCGCTTTCTATGGATAATTGAACAATGTTGTATATATGTTATCACAATCTATTAATGAAGTCTGTTCTACTAGCAAACACCCTAGCTTAGATAGTGTATCAGATATCTACTTATGGAACCGTAGACTAGGTCATATAAAAAAGAAAAGGATAAATAGGTTGACTCGAGAGAGAATCCTCGAAGTCAGTGATTGTGAATCACATCCAATCTGTGAGTCGTATCTTCTTGGTAAAATGACCAAGTCACCTTTTACTGAAAAAGGTGAGAGAGCCAATGAGCTCTTAGGTCTAGTACATACTGATGTATGTGGACCAATATGCATAAGTGCCATAGGTGGATATGTCTACTTCATCACTTTAATAGATGATCTATCCAGATATGGATATGTCTATCTAATGAAACAAAAGTTGAATTCTTTTGAAACGTTCAAACGATTCCGAAGTAAAGTAAAAAACTAAATTAGAAAGCGTATTAAAACTCTTCGATCTGACCAAGGAGGAGAATATCTTTCTAGTGAGTTTTTCACATATCTTGGAGAGAATGAAATTCTCTCCAAATGGACTCCTCCTGGAATACCACAGCATAATGGTATGCCAGAAAGGAGGAATCGGACTCTGTTAGACATGGTCCGATTCATGATAGAATTTGCCAGCTTGCCAATATCCTTTTGGGGATATGCATTCGAATCGGCTTGTTGTTTCTTAAATAGGGTTCCAAGTAAGTCTTTAGTTAAAACCCCATGTGAGATATGGATAGGGCGTAAGCCAGCATTTTCACACCTTAGGGTTTAGGGATGCCCGACTTATGTCAAAAGGTTAATTACAGATAAACTTGAATCTAGGTCTGACAAGTGTACATTTATAGGATACCCAAAAGAGACCAAATGATACTATTTCTAGCATGTTGATGAACAAAAGGTGTTTGTTAGCCTTAGGACAACCATTTTGGAAAAGAAGTTTTTTGGTGAAGAAATTGTTGCATCTAAGGTTGAACTTGATGAAATTCAACAGATAGAATATCTGACATAGAATATTGAACCTAAGTCAGATTTGATTAGATCAGATTCGAAGTCTAGTGAACTCGCACCATTAAGGCGATCCGCTAGAGTACTGTACCATCTGGACAAATACTATGGATTCTTGGTCTAGGATGGTGATCCCATCGAACTCAATGAGAATGATGAGGATTCGATCACTTATATGGATGCGATGCAGAGACCCAACTTTGAAAAATGGCTAGAAGCCATGAGATCCAAAATGGATTCCATGAAGGTCAATGACGTATGTGTTAGATATGTGTGCCCTAAAAGCTAAATTGACTGACATTTGTAATACACTTCTAAGGACAAAATTATAATTTTGACTATAAATAATAAAATAGATTATTTTCTATCATAGTGTGTATTTGAAAGTATCTGTGATACATCCCTTGAGTTAATGATAATAATAGTTCATATTTTCAAGAGTTGAAAATTTAAGACATGAATTTTCATTATTAACTCATAAAATGCTCCCGACCATAGGATCATCATGAGGATGGTGATTGATTTGGAAGGTTGGTGTATGATCGCTTCTTTAGGATAAATGAGTCTTGAGTCGATGATGTAGAGACACCAGAGCGAGAGTATAGATACTTGTTAGAGAACGAGGGCACTGAGCATGACCACCTTGAGCAGTCATGAGGAAGTCTACCTTCTCATCGATTACTGGCTCGAAGCTATAGTGGTGTATCTGGTTCTTTGACATGACGTGCATCAGCAGTTCACCTTGAGGGTGTTATAGTGTGACTACATCATAACTCGATCTCCTAGCCATTTGAAATTCTAAGGTGTATGTTGGCTATAGCATGTTCATTGTAGGAATTGGATTGCACTAATAAGGGATCTATCTACCATGTTAGATGAGGAGCAGCCCTATGATGATCATGAAAATCAAGTCCATAAGCCCATGGCCTTGGCAGAGTGAAATAATAGAAAGAGTTTCTATTAGGATTTTCATATTGGAATTGAATTGAATTATTAATTCATATGACAAAAATTAAGGTTTGACGAGATCACCTTAACCCTAATTTGATCGGGGCTCAAGATAGAGAAACTTAATCACACAGATAACTGCATCGAGAGGTTCACTTTCAGTTCTGATGGATTGCCACCATATGCTGCTAGGTATCACTGACGGATTTTGGGAGCAATTAGAATGATTTGGATGATCGATCATACTAGTTGTCTAAATTAGAAAAGTTCTGATCCATCGGAAGGTATTTCGATGATGTCGATGATAGAGATCATGACATATCCCATTACCATATGAAACTAAATCTAACTGGATCATACAAATAAGGAATTGGATCTGGATATTATCAATTAGATTAACTCAGTTCAATTGATTGGAATAAGATTCAATTAGGTTCAAGAAAATCATAGTAGCACATGATTGAGCCTAATGTTCTCCTTTAATAATCATTAAAGATTGTCTCGACTGAGCCAAATGTGTTTAGGCTCACTCAAAAATCTTTACTTGGTCTGACTAGAGCTTGTTCAGATCAGAAAGGGGTTGTCTTAATTTATGAGATAAATTTGAGACAACGCCTACCATTTTCGATCACCTGCTAAATCTTATTTTCAGACATTGGTCAAATGTTGACCCTAGATACTTAGACATCTGCCAATGTGTCATGCACCTATAGATGAGTACCTGGGGCCTTATCTCCCTGCTAAAATGCAAACAGCTTAGGCATGCGCCCCATGAGGATAAAAGATGGAGTCCCATACAGATGGGACTCCAGGTTGCATCAAAGGATTAAACTCTATGACGCCAAGAAGTCTTGTTTGACCTAGTCTTGGTGCCACCTAAGGACGGTTTTAAGGGTCTCTTATCTGATTGGATCAGATGATGTCATTCCATCAATCAGATTTAGATCTGATTGCATAAAGGGCCATGATTGGCTGGGATGATGTGGCACTGCATGGGGTAGTAGGATCTATATAAACCATATCTACGCCTAGAATTTAATGCTTTTACCTTTAGCCCATGCCACAAAGCCTCTCTCCCTCCTTTTCCATGCCACCCTCTGGTCTTCTCTCTCCTCTCCACACCCAAGAGATTTTGGGCATGAATAAGGTGCAATCCAAGCAAGTGAAAGCTGCCAAGAAAGGAAGAAGGCAACACTGCTGCAAGAGACAACGACAGTTCTTCAAAAGGAGTTTTGAAGACCTTCAAGATCAGATCTATATCTAATCTTTAAAGGATTGATTTAAAAAGAGAAGATCTTCAGATCCTGTCCAAGTGGATATCGGTAGAGGTCAGGCGCTTGCATGGCTGCATCCAGAACCTCAGATAAACATCGAAATCCTCATAGAATAATTGGATTATCCAAAATAAAGATATAATTAAATTAGATTTAATTTTTATTTTTTTATTTTTATTATTAGATCAATAAGATTAAATCTGAGGAGTCTCAAATCTGATTAATATCTTAGAGAAAAAAATTTTGAAATATCCTTCTTGATCCAATCAGATCTGAACGAATCTGCTTCAAAAAATAAGACTTTTTTCTTTAGTATGGACATTAGTTGACCCACCTGAAGGGGTTAAACCCATTAGGTGCAAATGGGTATTCAAAAAGAAAAGAGGCACAGATGGAAAGGTGGAGATCTATAAAGCCTGTTTGGTTACTAAGGGGTATCATCAACATTATGGTATTGACTATGACAAGACATTCTCTCCAATGGCAATGCTTAAATCTATTTGGATAATGCCTGTAATAGCTGCCCATCTGGACTATGAGATCTAGCAGATAGATATGAAGATGGCTTTTCTATATGGAGAGCTAACCGAAGAGGTGTATATGATACAACCTGAGGGGTTCACATCCACAAATGAGTCCAAGGTGTGCAGATTTTAGAGATCTATTTATGAATTAAAGCAAGCATCTTAGATTTGGAACATGCATTTTGATAAAGTGATCAAAATGTATGGATGGCTTCGTTAAGAATGGAGAAGAATCCTACATTTACAAATGGACAAATATTCCAGCAGTGGTATTCCTTATTTTGTACGTGGATGACATTCTCTTAATCAGGAATGACATCCCCACACTATAAAAAATAAAAGTCTGGTTGTCATCATAGTTCTCCATGAAGGACTTGGGTGAAGAAGCATCCTACATCCTAGGGATGAAGATCTATAGGGATAGATCTAAATGGATGCCTGGCATATTTCTATCCGGACATAGAAACTATGTTGAAGAGGTTCAGTGTGGAAAATTCCAAAAATGGCTATCTTCCGATGGGCCAAGAAAATTTTCTCCCTAAGAACGATTGTCCAACAACTCCTAAAGAGAGAGAGTGTATGAGTAGAATTTTATATGCTTCGATGGTGGAGTCTATTATGTATACAATGATATGCATGTGACCAGACGTGGCATACTTATTAAGAGTAGTGAGTAGATAATAGTCTGACCATAGAGAAAATCACTGGAAGGTGGTTAAAATTATTCTTAAGTATTTGAGAAATACTAAGAACTAATGGTTGATTTATGATGAGTCAGATCTAAAGCTTGTGGGATTTACAGACTCCAGCTTTCAATCTGACCATGGTGATAGTAAAAATGTGTCAGATATACCTTTACTCTAAATGATGGAGCCATCTGCTGGAAAGATTTCAAGCTGCATGCAATGGCTGACTCTATTTGTGAAGTAGAGTATATGGCAGCATCAGATGGAGCAAAGAAAGCTATATGGTTGAGGAAGTTCATCACCAAGCTTGGAGTAGCACCATCCATTGATGGTCCAGTCCTGCTCTACTGCAATAGCACGGACACCACAGCTCAAGCAATGGAATTGAAGGCACACCAGTGGACAAAGCACATTCTATGCTAATTTCATTTGGTTCGTGAGATCATGGATCATGGTGACATCGACTTTCAGAAGATCGATGAAAAGGAGAACCTAGTTGACCACTTCACTAAAGTTCTGGAAATCAAGAAGTTCGACAACCATAAGTCTAAGATGGATATTAGATACTGTGCTGAGTGACTTTAAGACAAGTGAGAGTTGTTGAAAATTATGTTCCAAAGTCAATCATTAGCCTATTGACAGTTGAGATATTGTAATTGATTTATTAATTAATAAAAAATATTTTGGCATCCTTTTTCATCATAAATTTATATCTTCTAATAAACTCCATTGTTGTGATGAAGTTCTTAGGATTATTTAGTTTCGATAAAGAAAAGATTTATCGATTAGTTCTTAAATTTATTCACGATCAAATGATAGGCTATTAAATAGGATGACAGCATCTATCGAGCATAGGTCGCTATATGTCATATAGGTTGATTGTTCTTTTAACCAAGAAGTATGGAGATACTAGTATGGCATATAGGTAAGATGTATGGGTGTATCGTCATTGAATGTAACTAACTCTAGAGCATTCTACTGTCGAAAATGTCTCTGATGGAATATAGGTATAAGTATCCCTTAGACCTGAGATCACCTCAGTGACTTGCAAGCAACTCACTATGCTTTGGTACCGGACTAACTGAATTTCTAATTCAGTAATGGAAAGCTTCTGGGCATAGTCAAGTACTTGCGAAGTCGATGTGTGATCAAGATGGAATTCACTACTCCAAGAGTTGGAGAATAATGTATTACTGTATTTCAATATAGCAAAATCTTGGCTAGGATAATCCATCAGATGAATTTGATATTTTAAAATACAATGTGGATAAGCTGATCAGAGTTGATAGTTGAACTCTGAGGTATCCTATAAGCATTATGGTCAAGGGGATGAATTATATGGAAACTATATTTGCATGGATTCTAAGGATGGTGTTCAACACCTTTCGACCTTCCAACCATCGGGTATCATTGCTAGATGGCTACTTCGATTGGTATAGAAATTTATTCCTATGCTACTATCTTAGTTTCGGACCTATGAGGTCACACACATTAGAGTTCACATTCCGATCAGATGGTTGATCAGCAATTTAGAATCTTTTTAGGGTTAAACAATCAATACAATTAGTGTTTAACCTAGTAAAAGTGTTGCAGGAGGATTGATTAGTAATTTGATTGCTGATTATTTTAATTTGGTTAAGCCAAAAGGCTGAGATTAAGTCTAATTAAATATGATTTAATTATATTTAGTTTGGACTTGATTGGATCAAGTCCAATTGGCTTATTGGATAAGTCAAGTGCAAGGAAGAACTAGTCCTAGTCTAACGAAGACTCGGATCAATCCAATTTTCTAATTTGATTAGAAATTTAAATTAGAATTAAATCTAATTTAATTTAATTTAGTTAAGTCTTTAATTAGATTAGGGTATTAATTAATTAGGTTGGTTTACACTTATTTGTATTTGGTTAAAAGATCTTGTTTGACCAAGTCAATATAGGAGTCCTAGTGTGACTAGGACTCGCTATTCCTTCTGCCACCTAATCCTCACGCCCCCCCCCCCCTTTTCTCTTTGTATTTTTTCGTGAATAATCTCCATGCCCAAGGTTTCTCATGCCTCTCTTCTCTCTTCCTTTTTCTCATAAGAAATTTTGTTTGAAGATCTAGTCAAAAGGGGAATTAGTTTTGCTTAATGATTCTATGAGATAGAATCCTTATTAACCAAAACTCTTCCCTCATAGAATCCTTATCAACCAAAACTCTTCGCATAAGTGTGCCGACCCATCCTTTCTTATTTTCTTTAATTTTTATAGTAAAAGAGGGATATTTTTTTGTGCACCTCCCTTGCTGGTCCATGGCAGAGAAAAGGCCGGGGGGGGGGGGGGGGGGGCGGGGTGCGTCCAAGAGTTTGGTGCCCCAACAACTTCCCTTATTTGGTCCTTCCTAGTCTAGGTTTTTGATCTAACTTGGACTCTATATATCTCTTTATTTAAAGAGAATTTTTGGCTAAAATTTTTGTGTATTATAGACATTTGAGAGGCCTCTTTGTTGTAGAAAAATCAGATAAAAATTCATCTGGTTCATGGAGATATTGGAAACACAAATCAGGGTGTCTAGAAAAAGAACAAAGAAGAAGAAGAGGGTTTTCTTCTAGGGTTTTTGTTCCAGATCTCTTTCTCCCTTTTTGTGAGCTTTTGAGAGGTGTCTCAGCATCACAAATCTTTCTCTTTTCTTTTGGTATTTTGGAGTGTTCAAGTTTTAAAGAAGAAAGCATCGGATCAACCATCGAAGAGAGATCAGCATAGTGCTAGCATACTGTGCTGACTTCCTGCATCAAGATCTCTGATCGTGTTCATGGGCTCATGTGGATGACTCCTAGAGGCCGAACACGTGTGCAGCTCGTGACTTCATCCTCAAGCCTAAATCAGTAGGTTAGAACATCTAACTTGCTCAGATAATAGATCTAATCTTTTAACTTCATACCTACATTTGATGTAGTGTAGATCTAGGTTGATTTGATCAACCTTTTCTTTCTTGTTTGACTTTAATTTTTGATTTAATATCATATCTTGATCATGTAATAGATCTGAGATCTAAATATTTATATATTTATTTAAATAAATATTTAATTTACTTATGTCTTTCACTGCATGATCTTGAAAATGTTTCAAGATCTACCCATGAAATCCTAGATCTAGTTTCTTCACCAGCGACCTCCGGAAAGAGGAAGTAGAGAGCCGAAAGCCCCTACTTTGATCATGACTCAACTCCCAGGGGGACTTTGCCCTCATTTAGTTAGAGGATTTTAGAGATCCATGATCGAGAGGATCTCTTGGATCAGAAACTGCATGAGATGAACCGATGGATCGAGAAACTCCACCATGCACCCCCCTCCCATGATAATGATATCTGTAGCAACCATCCTTTCTCTCACCGTATCATGTAGGAACTGATCCTATCAAACTTCAAGCTCATCCAATTCGAGAGCTATGATGGGACCTTCGATCCGATTGACCATCTAGAGGTCTTCCAGACAATGATGCTGCTCCACGATGCGTCCGACGTCAACCTATGCCAAGCTTTTCCATCTACCTTAAAAGGAGCAGCTAGAAATTAGTATTCAACCCTTAAGTTGGGCACCATCTTTTTCTTTGATCAAATAAGCCATCAGTTTGTGGCTCATTTTGTCAACAGCCGACGTCCTAGGTGAGGTTCGGAATCCCTCATCAATATCAGGCAGCAAGAGGGAGAATCTATCCAAGCTTATCTCAATCGCTTTAATGCTGCTATGCTGGAGGTCCAAAATCTGGACTAATCTATTATGATGGTCGCACTAAAGGATGGCCTTCAGTAGAATAATCTACTGTTCTTCCTAGAAAAGAAGTACCCCAAGAATTTTGCCGATAAGCTGGCTCGGGCCGAAGGGTATGCCCGAGCAGAAGAGGCCTTCAAGGCCAAGGATAATGAAGTCATTGGAGAGCGGTGAATAGACAAGCTAGGCAGGCCCATTGGGAAGGAAAGTCAAGTGAAGCTCGACCATGCTCCCAAGCTCCCCCTGAGCGCAAGCGAGCCCAAACTTCTTCCTAGGCCCAAAATCAGGGAAGCCCTAATAGAAGGACACGATGGGGTTCCCCCTCTGAAGGTTCCATAACAATACCTCCCTCAATGCTCTAAAAATATAAGTACTAATGGAGATCAAGGAGCAACTGCATAGATCGGAGAGGATGCGCTCTCATCCCGATAAGTGCAATCCCAATAATTACTGCCTCTATGATCATGACCACGGTCATGATATAGAAGAATGTATCCAGCTCTAAGATGAGATCGAGGAGCTCATCAGGCGAGGAAGGCTCAATCGATTCCTACGACGTCGGCCCGATGGAAGAGAGGATCGACCAAGGGCACTACTGCAACCTGAGCCACTGAGGGAGAAGAAGCGGCAAGTAGATCAGCCATCCCTCAACATCATCAACATCATCTTTGGGGGACCTCCACGAGGGGAGGCTAGCAGACCAGTAGAGCCCTAGAAGAGGTACAGAATTGAGGAGCCCATCACTTTCACCCACGAGGATGCCCAAGGAGTTTAGTTCCCGCATAATGATATGGTTGTAATCACTTTAAATATCGCAGACTATGATGTACGCTGCATCCTTATTGATAATGAGAGTTTGGCAGATATCTTGTTTTATGATGCTTTCTCTAAATTATCTATACCTGATGGTTGGTTGGGGTCGATTAACTCCCTATTAGTGGGCTTTATCAGTGATGTGGTACCGATTGAGGGTATAATAACTCTGGGTGTGGCTGCAAGACAATATCCAAGGTAGTCTAGAGCATAGGTGGACTTCCTGATAGTGAAAGCCTCATCGACTTATAATGCGATCCTTGACCGACCTGGTCTAAACGCACTTTGGACGATAGTGTCAACATATTATTTGAAAGTGAAGTTTCCAACAAGCCATGGGATCATAGAGATCAAAGGAGACTAGACCTTGGTGAGGCACACTTACTCCATGGCCTTACAGAAAAATACCCAACCCAACCTTTGCCCTGTTGATGGACTGGATATCCACGATGACCTTATGGAGGAGTAGGAAGAGCTTATGGAAGATCTCATTTCCAACCTATTAAATGATGGGAATGCGAAGCACACTGTGCAGATCGGCTCCAACTTGAGGGATGAAGTCCGAGAGCAACTCATTACCTTTTTTCAAAGAAATGTGGACGTCTTCACCTGGGTCCCAGCGGTATGCCGAGGATTGATGCCAAGGTCATGGAACATCGGTTGGCCACTAATCTTAGATATTGGCCAGTAAAAGAAAAGATGCATAGCCACGTTGTGGAGAGATAGAAAGCAATTGTAGAAGAAGTTGACAAGCTCCTCACGGTCGGATTCATCCAAAAAGTTAAATACCTGAGCTAGATCTCAAATGTGGTGCTCGTCAAAAAGATAAATGACAAGTGGAGGATGTGTATAGACTTCAAAAAGCTGAACAAAGCTTGTCAAAAAGATAGCTACCCCCTGCCTAGGATTGATCAACTGGTGGATGCAACCTCGGGCCATAAGCTCCTCACCTTCATGGATGCCTTTTTTGGCTACAACCAAATCCAAATGGCGTCAAAGGATGAAGAGAAAACTACATTTATTATTGATCATGGTCTTTACTATTTGAGGGTTGTGCCTTTCGAACTCAAGAATGCAGGGGCAACGTACCAGTGTCTGGTCAACAAAATCTTCAAGAAGCAAATTAGTCGAAACATTGACGTGTATGTGGATGACATGCTCATCAAGAGTCGAGCCTTGACAAATCACATTGTCGATCTCAAAGAGATATTTAGCACACTTAAGAAGTATAAGATGAAGCTGAACCAAATCAAGTGCGCCTTCGGTGTGACTTTGGAAAAGTTTTTGGGATTCATGGTATTGAGGCACGGGATTGAAGTGAATCTAGAGAAAATTTGGGATATTCAAGAGATGACTACTCTAAAAATAATTAAAGAAGTTCAGCGCCTAATTGAAAAAGTGGCATCCCTAAATTGCTTCATCTCGAGATCGGTCGAGCGATGCATGCCCTTCTTTCAAGTTCTTAAGTAGCCAAAGAACTTCTGCTGGATGATGGAATGCCAACGGATGCTCGAGGAGCTTAAAAATTATCTTGGCTCACCCCCACTACTGGCAAAGCCTGAGCCCGAAGAAGAATTATTCTTGTACCTAGCAGTCTCTCCGGTAGCACTGGCAATGGTCCTAGTTAAGGAGGAAGCAAAAGTGCAGTGACCGATCTACTACATAAGTCAGATCCTAAGGGATGCAGAGACTAGATACTCTAAATTAGAAAAATTGACTTACTCTCTTCTAATTGCTGCCAGGAGACTCCAATCTTACTTTCACGAGAACACCATAATTGTCCTCATGGATCAATCAATCAAAGCAGTCCTTCACTGAGCAGATGCCTCTGTAAGAATTACAAAATAGGCAATCGAGCTCATGAAATTTGACATCAATTACCAACCCCAGCAGTCGATCAAGGCCCAAATATTAGCAAATTTTGTAGTAGAATGCATCATTCCAGATGAAGCTGAGCTTGAACAAAATTAAACCAGCATTCCATTGTTGAAATTGAGCCCCGCCGAATAGAGCACCCACATTCTCGAAGGCTTTTAGGCCTTGTATATGGATGGTTCATCAAATGCTATTGGAGTAGGTGCAGGATTGATCTTAGTTAACCCAGAGAGAGTCGTCATCGAATTTGCATTATGTTTTGAGTTTTTGGCAATCAATAATAGGGTCGAATATGAAGCTCTGATCACTGGGTTAAAGATAGCAAAAGAGTTAGAGACAGACCAGCTTCAAGTTTTCAGTGATTCCTAACTAGTGGTCGGACAGGTTAGCAACAGCTTTGAAGCTCAGGAGGAAAGCATGATGAAGTATCTTGAGAAAGTAAAGAACTTGGCTTCGGCCTTTAACAGTTTTAGCATCCAACAAATTCTGAGGGTGGAAAATATGAGAGCCGACCTTCTCTCTAAATTGGCCACTTTGGCCCCAGTCAAATTGCCCAAGAAAGTATTTTTTGAAATTCTAAAGTGCCCAAGCTCGGAGGAGTCACAGTCTATTCTACAAGTTGAGTATGAGCCAAGCTAAATCGATCCACTAGTTGCCTACCTCAAGGATGGAGCTCTTCCTCATGATTCGAAAGAGGCTTGGAAACTCAGAAATCAAGCTTTTCAGTATATACTGTATGAAGGCAAGCTATATAAAAGGTTGTATTTTCTATCAGTCTTAAGATGTCTCCGATCTTCAAAGGCTGACTTTGAATTATGAAAAGTACATAAGAGAATTTACGAAAGTTATATAAGAGCCAGATCCCTATCGCAAAGGCTACTTTGGTAGGGGTACTATTGGCCAACCTTGTACCATGACTCTATAGAGGATGCCAAGAAATGTGATCACTGTCAGAGAAATGCAAACATACATAGATAGCTGACCTCCAAGCTTACTCCACTAAGCGCATCTTGGCCATTCGTACAGTGAAGAATGGATATACTTGACCCCTTTTCAATGTCATCCGGATAATGGAAGTTCCTCCTGATTATGATTGACTACTTCACCAAATGGGTCGAGGCTAAAATATTACCAAAAATTATAGAGACCAAGGTACAGAACTTCATCTGAAAGTCAATTGTCTATCGATTTGGTCTATCCCAAACTCTCATAATAGATAACGGACGATAGTTTGCTGGAATGAGGTTCGCTAGATTCTACGAAGATCTAAACATCTTCCATCACTTCATGTTAGTGGCCCGTCTGTAAGCAAATGGTGAAGTAGAGGTGACTAACAAAATTTTACTATAGGGCATCAAGGCAAGGCTTGAAAGAGTAAGGAGGACTTGGGCGGATGAACTCTACCACATCCTCTGGATGTACCAAACTACTCAAAGATTATCGATTGAAAAACATCATTTATCTTGGCCTTTGGAATAGAGGCAATTATCCCAATCGAGCTTAAACTTTCGTCAGCATGGGTCGTGTCCTTCAATGAGCAGTGCAACTCACGAGACCTCAGAGACAATCTCAATCTACTAGAGGAAAAAAGAGAAAGAGTCTAAGTTTGGATGGCAGCCTACAGACGAAGAATAGCCAAATATTATAATTCCAAAGTAAAAAGAAAAGCATTCAAGATGGGGGACTTGGTGCTCTGGTGAGCATCCATTTTGCAATTTCAGAATCAAGGAAAACTCATCTTGAATTTGGAAGGTCCGTATATGGTAGAGGAGGTCGTTCGGTCCAAAACTTATCGCTTGAAGGAGCTCAAAGGAACAACACTCCCATGGCCTTAGAATTTAGAAAATTTAAGAATGTACTATCAGTAACTTTTCTTCAATAAAACTTTTTTATTTTTATTACATCCAAGCTCAAAAATTGCATGATGACAAATAACTCTCTGAGGCAACCTAAAGTGGCCCATTAGGAAAAGAGGAAGAACCTCGTCCTAGCCTGAGTAAAGTTGAAGGCCTTGTTTAATTAAGACGAGATGAGGAAAGAGGCCCTACCAATGGCTCTAATGTGCCCCTACAGTCTGATAGGAATAGAAGGAGAACCTCATTCTAGCATGAGCAAAGTCGAAAGTCTCATTAAATTAAGACGAGATAAGAGGAGATGCCCTACCAATGGCCCTAATATGCCCCTACAGTCCATTAGGAATAGGAGGAGAACCTCATCCTAGCATGAGCAAAGTCGAAGGCCTCGTTAAATTAAGATGAGATGAGGACGAGAGGCCCTACCAACGGTCCTAATGTGTCCCTATAGTCTGTTAGAAAAAAAAGAGAATCTCATCCTAGCATGAGCAAAGTTGAAGCCTTGTTATGTCAAGATGAGATGAGAAGAAAGGCCCTGCCAACAGCCCTAATATGCCCCTACAGCCCATTAGGAATAGGAGGAGAACCTCATCCTAGCGTAAGCAAAGTGAAAGGCCTCGTTAAATTTAGACGAGATGAGGAGAGAGACCCTACCAATGATCCTAATGTGTGCCTACAATCTATTAGAAATCGGAGGAAAACCTCATCCTAGCATGAGCAAAGTTGAAGGCCTCATTAAATAAAGATGAGATATGGAAAAAGGCCTTACCAACAGCCCTAACGCACCCCATAAGCCACATTGAAAATAGAAGAAAAATCTGATCCTAATGAGAGCAAAAGTTAGGACCTTATTGACCAAAGACGAGGGAAAAGGAAAAGCCAACAGAAAACCCTTATACATGTTCTTTCTACGACAATCTGACTACGTCAAATATGAAAAGAAGGACCCCGTCTTGGTTCATAGAAGAGATCTCAGCTCAGCATCCACAATAAGCATTTCATGTGAAGGCAATGCAAAGAAAAATAAAGTAAAGAAAGTAAAGCCACGAGCTAGCCTTAAATTCATGCAAAACTAAAATAACAAAAAGGTACCATTTTATTATGAAAGTAAGTTTGTTACATGCAAAACATCAGTCGACAAGACCAATTACACCAACAAAAAGTGAAAGATAAACATTGCCAAAATCCTAAGAAGGCTCGGACTCCTCAAACTTCAGGCTGATGGCCATTACCAAAGATTACTTAAGACGATCGACCTTATCCTTGAGCTCCCTCTGCCTCATCATATTATCATGGAACATCATGCCAGCTTGGTGGTAGTTCTCTTCTAACTCTCACAGCCTCCTCCTTAGGACCTCAAACTCGGCCTCCACATCCTTGGTAACTTGACTCTCACAGGCCAGTTCAAGCTTCAGCCATTGCACCTCGACCTTTTCCTCATCGATCGACTCCTAGAGTTCATCGATGGTACTATTCAAAGAAGCGACCTCCTTAGCCTCCCTGCTCATACTAGCCTGAAAGCCATCATCAAGTTGTCGCTGGAGTCGGGCTACTTTGTTATTGGAGGCACGAAGCTTTTGTTCTGACGTGGACATCCTACCACTCTAGCCTAGTTAGTAAGTCTCATATGTGAGCTCAGCATCGTGCAGCTGCTTTTGAAGTGCAGAAAATCTCGTCAACTAGTCCCACTCAAACCACATCTTATTGGAGGACCATGGTGATCTTACCTCTAGAAGTTGAACTTTCTCATTCACCATCTTGAGTTAAGTCTCGAGGGAGCCAATCTTCACCATCAACGCCTAGGATTTGTCGCTCGCACTCTTCCGAAGTTCGCCCAACTCCCTCTCGAAGCTCCACTTTCGAATGCTGAAACTAGCAGCATCTTTCATGTGCAAGTTCTGAAGGCGAGTAACCTCTTTGGTTGCCTCTGGAGCATTCTTCCATGAAGCTCAAAGATCATCCTCTATCATCTTTAACTTCTTCTTCAGCTGATGGACTTTCTTCTTCAGGCATTTTATCAAGGGTTTCAAGGTAACTCCCTAAGGCAGTGGGTCAATGTCAATGGGAGACTATATTCAAGGTATGAAAAATACTCAAAGGTATAGATAAAAACAAAATTCACTTTCATTTAATCGAAAATTTTGAGTATAAAGCAAAAAAAGGTCGAAAAAGCAAAATGTACCACTACTCGAGGATTTTAACCTCGAGAGGGGTGACGAAAGATGGAATCAAAGTGCTCTCAGCTACCTTAGGTGCTCGAACTAGCTCGGACACTTCTACGATAGACTCGGATGGACCAAATGCAGGCTCAATGAAGAGAGGATTGACTGCAGCATTGGATGGTCCTGCATCTACCTCATCTTCCTCCTCCTTTAGAATGCTGAGGTGGAGTTCAAGGAACCTTCGAGCCACCTTGCCTTTGTAGACCTCGAAATCCTTGATGAACGCCTCCTGACCGAATTCGACGTTTAGGTTCCTTATCTCAGAAGAAGCCTTGAACTCTTCCACTACCCAGGTCATCACCTCCGAGACCGACTTCACCATTCGAGCCTTCAGTTCGACAACCTTATTCTCCACTTCCTTCCTCCTTCCCTCCTCCAAGGCCTGTGCAGCCTTGAGTTTGGCCAAGACGAACTCCTCCTTCCGAAGCACCCCCTAGAGACTCCCGATGTCCGCCGCCTTCTCCTCTACATAATGCTCGACCTCGGCGACCCTCTCTTGAAGATGGTAGATCTCAGCTCGAAGGCCCTCTTGGACCCTCTATGCTTTCGCCTTCTAACAGTGCACCCTCTTAATATAGGCGAGCATCTGGTGACCCAACTGCAATAAATGATTGATGTTTTTAAAAAAAAACATAGAGAGAAGATATGAGAGGAGCAAAAAGGTCGAGTGATGAAATTGTTACCTTGAGAATGGTTCCAAGAGAACTCCAAGTGAGCTGCAGCGGGTCAAGGCCGGCCATATGGTCCACCACCTCCAGCATGGCGAACCTATCGGTTAGATATCAAACGATCTCCTTATTATCGAAGGGATCCTCCCCTCGTTCATCCCTGTCGCCATCCATCCTGCTAAGACGAGCCTTGTGGGATGTCTTGGCGATAGCTCTCTTCTTCTTCCTTCCTTCTCCTACCTCTCTCTCGGCAGGGGGTTCCAAAGCCCAATCACCACTGGAAGGACCCGAGGGCATGGGAGGCATGGAGCCCAAGCCAGTGGTGCCAACCTCAGCAGCTAAGACAACTTCGGTGCTGGTGATGACCTCGGGTGCAATGATAGTGGTGGTGGGAACCGTGGAGCTGGAATCGCCGACCTTCATCCTTTTTAAGCTATCGCTTGATGCCTTCCCTTCCTTTTCTTGGTGTAAAGCTCTTTGGTAAGCATTTTGGTGGCTTTGGTATCCATTTCTATAATTGAAAAAGAAGGATGGTCAATGGCAATATATGTGCAAAATCATGTGAATTCGAAAAGCAAAAGGTATACCAGTGGGGTCAAGAGGACTCAGACCCAGGTTGAATAAGGTCTGTTCTTTTTAGAGGATGGGAAGGAGTGGAGTTCGGTATACTTTAAGTTTATTGGAGGAATCAAGGTCGGCTCCATCTAAGCTAGGAGCTCGATGAGCTGACTCCCTAATATAACCCCAAGGAGGGAGATCTAAGAGTAGGATCGGACAATACACAAAAATGTACCTTTTCTTCTAGTTATGAATGAAAGAAGGAGCACCTTTCAATAACCCCTTCTTACCAAACTAAGAGAAAAAGTACCAACAGTCCTTCGTGAAAGGATGGTGGTTGAAGGTGTAGAAATTTCTAAAGAGCAAAATGGTCGGCTAGACCTCGGCCAATTGATAGAGGAAAAGAAAATCAATGACAAACTGAAAGGAGTTTGGCATGACAGATGCGAAAAAGATGTTTAAAAATTGGAAGAGGGCAACTACAAAAGGGGGTAGGGGAAGCCTAAGCCTGGCACACAAAGTTTCTAAGTACATACAAAATTGGTCGGCCAGAGGAGAGCTGACTCGATCATCAGAGCTAGAAAGTTCAAGATCATATTCCTAGGATATTTCATATCGAATTTAGATCAGAGAAAGATCGTCCGAAGTAAGAACAGATGGGATAGTATTTGGAATGAAGGATGTATTGGAAAATGTGTCCTAAAGTCAATCATCTAAGTAGTAGATGATTGAAATTAGTATATGAATTATCTAATAATAATAGTAATTTGGCTATTTCATCATAAAAGTTCTATCTTTCTTAAATAAACTCCTAAATTATGATAAAGTCCTTAAAACTATAATCAATCGATAAAGGAGGATTTATCGGATGGTTCTTAAATTGTTCACAATCAAATAACAAGTTATTAACAAGGATGATAACTTATTGAATGTAGGTCGCTGTATGCCATATGCATTGGTTATCCTCATAATTAAGTGATGTGGAGACACTGGTATGACATCCAGATGTGATGTAGAATTATATATACACTAAACGTAATCAATGTAGCACTCTATTGTCAAGAATAGCTAGCTAAGATCAATAGTTATAAGTGTCCCTCCGACCTAATATCACCATGGTGACTTATGAGCAACTCACTATACTATGATGCTAGACTGCTTGTATTTCTAATATAGGTGATGGAAGATTTTTGGTTATAGTCAAGTACTTATAGAGTCAGTGTGTGAGTTAAGATAGAATTGACCACTCCTAATTAACTTCAGGAAGAGAATGTCTCGCTGTGTTTTAATTTAGCAAAACCTAAGCCTGGGTAATCCTCGTGAGGTGTCACAAAATTTACAAAATTTTGAGACACAATAGAGATAACTTGTATGAGTGTTTGATAGCATGCTCGAAGTCATCTTGAGCATTATTGATCATAGGGATGAATTATACGGTAACCATGGATCAGGGTTTTAAGAATGTTGCTTTGCATACATTCAACCTATCCGAACGTCAGAAATCATTGCTAAATGGTAACTGCGATTGGTACAAAAATTAGTTTCTATACTACCAACTTAGATTCGAACCTATGGGATCACACACATTAGGACTTTTAATCTGATTGGATGGTTAATCGATGATTGAGAATCATTTTGAGGTCAAACATTCAATGCATTTGATATTTGACCTAATGCAAGTATTGTAGGAGGATCGATTAGCAATTAGATTGCTAATTGGCTTAATTTGATTGAGCAATCAGGTTGAGATCAAGTCTAATTAAATTAAATTTAATTAAAATTAATTTAAATTTAATTAGATTAAGTCTAATTAATTTATTGGATAAGCCAATTGCAAGGAAAGAATAATTTCTTATTTGGCTAGGACTTGGGTGCACCTTATTGACTTAGAATTTAAATTAGATTTAAATTTTAATTTAATCTAATTTAATTAGACTCCTAGTTGGACTATAATTACCCTTAATTAAGTTTTATTTAATCTAATTTAAATAAAATTTAAATTTAATTTAAAATAATTTTGATCTAATCAAACAAGAGGAGTCCTAGTTGGACTGGGACTCTCTTTTTCACTTGCGCCTAAGAAAGCCCACACCATATTTTAATTTTAAATTTTTTTCTATGATTTTCATGCCTAAGAAATGATTTTTCACATCCTATTATCTCAGGAATTGGATTTAAATTTGATTTATTCCAAATTAGAAGGAAGTTGGAAATTATTTCCTACTTGGAAGAGTTTTCTTTGATCCAAACTCCTCCCTCCCTTGTGCGCCAACTCTACCCACACCCCTCTATCTTATCCAGCCCTTTTTCTCTTGGTTTTGTGCATGAGAATTAATGGTTACATGAAAAAATAAGTGGGAGGGGCATCCAAGAGTTGGATGCCCCATAGAAGTCCTCCTTTGACTAGGTTTTGACCTAGTCTTATAATAAAAGGTGGATGCTTCTTTTGAGATGGTTTTAGGATATGAAAAATCCTAGAAAAATTACAAAAAATCAGAGGAGAAGGAGGAGAAGGCATGGAGGATTTTTGGTGCCAAGATTCTTGGATAAGAGTCCTCAATTAAGACATCAAAGTTTGATATCTTGAAGAGACAAGGTAAGAGAAGATTGTCTTCTCTTATAATTTTCTTCTATGTTTCTCTCTTCCTATTTTATTTATGATTTGTATATGATAAAAATCTAAGAGTGAGAGAGAGGAAGGGCTTGAGGAAATATGGGCCCAAGATTCTTAGAGAAAAGGTCTTCATCTAGACATCAATCATTGATGTCAAGAAGGCACAAAGGTAAGAGAAGATTATCTTCTCTTTATTTTCTTTTGACTATCTTCTTCTTCATTATTTTATATGATTTTTATATGATAAAGATATAAGAGAGAGAGAGAGGAAGAGGGTGTGGAATCTATGGTCTAAGGTGTTGGGGCATGGTGATCATTTTTGGATATGATCTGATCATGTCCTGATGCGAGAAGAAGAAAAAAAGGTCTTCTCTTAGGGTTTTCTTGAGAGCCCTTCTTCTTAATTTTATTTATGAGATTTTTATGAAAAAATTTGAGGGTGTGATATCTGAAAATTAGGAAAAGATTCAGAGGAGAAGGTATCCTTTGATCCTAGCGTAGAGGTGTTTTCAAGATATCAACTATTGATGTCCTGAAGGAGAAGATTTATCTCCTCCTAGGATTTTTTTCATATATCTTTTTATTTTCTAATTTATGGAAGACCCAAGGGTTGGATTCCTCCCTCATTCCTCCTCATGTTCTTCATCTCTTGGATTATCCAAGAGATCCGAAGAACGTGTATTTGATTAACCATCAGGAGGGATCCGCAAGAAGCTAGCACTTCAAGTGGATCTTTGTTCGATGAATCTTCAATCTATGTTCAAATTCGTGTGGATCACTTGTAGAGGTTGGATGCATGTGTGGCTTCAAAGACAATAATGGATTCAACCACAGAGTTCTTAATGCACGCAAAGGTAAGAGATCTGATCTCTTGGTGATCTAGATGCGATCTAGGATTAGGTCTAAAATTATTATAGATCTAGGTATTGATGTGATCAATACCACTCATGATTAATTTAATTTTATATTTATATTTATATCATAACATGTTATAGATCGTTGATGTAGAATTTTGTAATTTGATTACATGCATGTTGTAGATTAAATAGTTTAATATATGTCTTCTGCAGCTCTATATTTTAAAAAAGTTTTGAAATCTATGCATGAAACCCTGCATGTTTTCTATCAGGATGGGTGGGACATGTTCCTAGGATCTACCTCGGCCTAGGGTGTGGGTTCAAGGAAGGTCGGTTTAGGTGAGCCCCAAGAACTGATGGAGTGGAAGGTTTCAAAAGAATCCAGATTGAAATAAAATCCTAAGAAACCCCCCCAGAAAAAAGGAAAAATGCAGGACAAATGTTGCTGCCAAAAAGTCGAGAGAGTCAGAAGCTAGAAAGAAAAAGCATGAATAACCTAAGGGAAGGGATAGGAAACTGACCTAGATTGTCTGGGGAGAAAGAAAGGATGATGGATGTGATGAGAACCAGTTGAAAGGGTGTCCGAAGCTTGGAAAGACGAGGAAGGAGGTAGGACCCTTGGGAAGAAGATGAATGGGGACCGAAGGAGAAAACTCAAGCAAGAATAGCTTCTAGAGGAGAGGAGAAAGCCTTAAATAGTCGGAGATAATTTGAGACAGTTATGATTGCAGATCAAGTTCGATCGATCAGCGTGCACTGTATGTCCCACTCATCATGACAAAGGAGTGGTGATGGGTAGAGTTTTTATGGCACCGTACCTGGGGTAGAGTTTCGATGAGAGATTTGAAGGGCCATCCTTTCAAACTCACTTCAAACATAGAAAGCATTGGTGCTAGCACAGTAAACACCAAAATATTTCATCCTGACAAGTGCGGAAACCCAAGATCAAACTTCAACAATTATCTTTTTCCTTCTTTCGAATTTCAAACTCGAGAGTAGGAGAACTATTATTGAGGATACACTCTGCTCTCGTCGACGTCTAGCCTGATGCTTAGCCTGATGTGGCTGGTAATCACAAAAGAGCTTCGATCGTAAATTCTTCTTCTTTTGGTTCTCTCCAAATAGTCGAACTTCTTTCGAGCCTCTCTAACAGCCGAACCCCTTTCGGGCCTCTCTAAGCAGTCGAACTCCTTTCGGACCTCTCCAGCAGTCGAACCCCTTTCGAGCCTCTCTAGCAGTCGAATCCCTTTCGGGCCTCCCTAAGTAGCCGAATCCCTTCTGAACCTCTCTAGTAGCCAAACTCCTTTCGGACCTCTCCAGCAGTCCAACCTCTTTCGGGCCTCTCCAAGCAGTCGAACCCCTTTCAGGCCTCTCTAAGAAACCAAATACCTTTTGGACCTCTCCAACAGTCGAACCCCTTCCGTACCTCTCTAGTAGTCGAACCCCTTCGGGGCCTCTCCAAGCAGTTGAACTCCTTCCGAACTTCACCTTCAGTCAGATCCCTCCATCGAATAAATTTTTCTTTAGGTCTTTCCCCTTGTGGATCTACATGCAGATTCTCCCAGCAGACCTACTTTCGAATCCCCCCAACGGATCCATATTCAGACATCTCCGATGGACTTCTTTCAAAGATTCCTCTAGTTGTAGGACTCTCGAACCCCTCCCGATCGAACTTCTGGTAATCACCCAAAAAGGTCTCCCATCGAATTTGGCTCCATACATAGCATGAATCAACTCATACACAAACTACCTTAGAGGAGTCCGAACTCCTCTGGGATTGATATAACTCGAAGTTCTTCACCAACTGATGTCTACTCCATCTGAACTCCAACTAGTAAATCTTAATAGATTGGCAAGTCACGATAACGAACACCACTCTCAATTGGTAAGTCGTGATAATAGACACCATCCTCCGTAACAAATTTTGCATGGCCTAAGTGGCCCACTACTAGATGGTTATGGCTATTGCTATTAGTTTATTATAGGCTCCATCTATAAAAGAGACCCTCCAGATACGTTTTCTCTAGACCCTCTTCTTCTTCCTGAAACTCTACAACTTTCTTTATTATGCACTCCATTTTTATTGGCCAAAAGATCTGACTTGATCTTCAGAGGGTCTTGCTAGAGCCACAACCCTAAGCTCTGGGTGAGACTCATTTTGTAGGTCACCGGCGGCAACCTCATCTTCTCCAACTCCAGTACTTCTTCGACGACAACCAGGTTTCGCACCAACATTTAGTATGGGCTAGAGATTTTTTTTTTCCACTCAATGCAATGTTTTAACCTCTTAAGCTTTCTATCTAATCCTTATAGTGAGCTTTAGACCAATAACATCCAAACTAGTTGGCTTTAGGGTATTAGGTGTAGAACATCCTTTAGGCTTACTAACATGAGTCAAATAGGCTACAGACTAAAACTAACTATATAACAAGCTTCTTTATGTTGCCTACTTTTTAACACAAATAACATTGCTTACTTAGGCAATGGGATCCGATTACTCAATGGAAGATCAATGTTTAGAACTTGCTTTTTATTCTTTTCCTTTTTTTATCATAATTTTTTTTCACTCATACCCATATAAAGTAGATTCTTTATTGAATATAGGCTAAAAGAAGGTTTTAGAATCACTCAGAAATTTATATCATTCTAAACCTGGCAATTTATTGGATTTTTCTAATAATTTGATCCTTAGTATTTCAAAAATTTTCTAGACCATTAATCAATCATCAATTAAAATGCCTAAAAAATTTTAAATCAGGATGAATTTAGGTACATAAGACTAATTATTATCATACTTGAGGACTTAATTAATTTATTTATCCTTTTCATCCAACTTAATTTTTATCATCCTCAATGAAGGAAAGAAATAATAGAGTATGATAAATGACAAAAATATATCAAGAAAAGAGTTCACTTGACTCAATATATTTCTAGTCTCGGCCTAGGCTCTATTTGTTCTTCTTCTAGCATGGGTATGTAGTTCTCCCCCCAACTTAGTCCTAAAGGAAGGTAAACTAAAAATAAAAAGAAAATCTAAAAGCAAAAGCTGAGTTGCCTCCCAGTAAGTGCTAAGTTTAACATCTTTAACTAGATTCTATGAAGAAGTTTTAGGTATAATCAACTTTAGCACATCCTTTAGAGTTCCAAAAAAATAAGACCAATCAAGAGGCCTTGTCATTATAGCAGAAAAATATTTATGAAAAGCTTTTTGGCAATTAAGCAATGTCCGAATCAATAAAGTATTTAGAGCAAGCATGTTATACTAAAATTTATTATAGTTTTTATAATAATCAAGAAGGAATTGTATTTGTTGGGTCGAGATTAGGGATGGTAGTTTTTGAATTTCTTCAACTATAACCTAATCTATCCCACTTCTTTTCTTGGGTATAATGTGTCCTGATATCAATTCTTCTTGATCTATAGTATGGAACCTTTTCTAAATTAATTTTAAATTTGCCTCCATATATCTTTTTAATACTATAGATAATTTTGAAGGTCATCCTCAAAAGTAGTGCTAAATATAGAAAAATTATTCATAAAATTATTATCTCTTTTTTCAGTAATATCTCATCCTATAGCCCTTTTATGTGCTTCTATAACATCCATAAGTTGATCTTCTTGGGTAGGTGTCACTAGTGGGATGGTAGTGGTGATAGATCACGATATCATCATTAAAATATCATAATTATTAATTTAATTTTGACTTTTTTTAAAATAATTTAAAGTGCTTAGATAATACTGAGTCAGGTCGAATCCATAGGAAGGCAGTGATTTTATTTTGAAATCTTTAATTTTTATGAAAAGAAAAAAAAGAAAAGAGTTTAGAATTAAAATTAAAGTTGAAGAACTAAAAAGTAGAATTTAAACATTGTAGAAAAATTAACTTGGTACAAAGATCTACTATTTAGATCTTAGTATCTACTTACAAAGAAATTAAAGAATAATTAAAATAAAGCAGTAAAATTTGAAGAGCAAGAAATTAAAGAACAAAAATTAAAAGAGCAATAAACTTAATTTTATATTTAAAATTAAAACTCAAAATTCAAATACAATAATTAAAAATAAAAAAATAAAAACTAAAAAACTCTTAATCTCAGATTAATAGTGGCATGGAGATGGCGTAGAGTCTGGCTCTTTCTCTTGGCATCGTCTGCCTCGAAGTAACCTTCAGCTAAAGCCTAACTCCCACCCTTTATCGTAGCTTCTCCTGGATCAGATGCCTTAACTCTAGGGTCCTAAGGTCTTTAAATAGTTGCTGGATGGTTGGAGCCTTTGTTGCTGGGCAATATGGGACTAAAATAGTGTATATATCTATGTTTATCGAAAAAATCAAGAGAAATTCATTGGATTTGAAGTCCTATGAGTTTTGGCCATTAGATGGTGATCCAAAGCTCCAAAAAATACCAAACGTGCTCATCAATCAGCCCAATTTGAGTCGAAAAACATTCTAGCCATTCGATCACACTTGATGGAGGATTTTTAACTATCAGATCATCGTTGGGTGCTTTAATCATTGTCAGGAGCTTCAAAGGCTATCAGATCATCGCTTGGTGTGAGCGCTGCCATCGGATCATCATAGATGTGAGCTGGAAACTGAATCAAACCCAAAAAAAAACATGATCATTCGATCTTGACCGGGATCCACTGCTACCATCCGATCATGTACTTAATATTCTCATGGATCGTGTGGACTGGGTATGCTGCAGATCGTAACCAATCATCGCGCACCTTGGCCTATGAAATTACAAAATTGCTCCTATACACCGTGATGAATTTTCAGTAAACACTTTAAGAGTTTTGATCCACCACGTGGCATCCTGTGATTGGGTGCCTTCTACTAAGCTAGCAATCTATGCATGATTTTGTGGACCGATCATCAGTTCACTATACATCGACGGGCTTAATAGGCTGATGGGCTAGCGGGCTAGCACTATGCATGGGCTCTTCGGGCTGGCGGGCTAGCTTCTATGGCTAGGCTGGCTTGCTGGCATGCCGGCTAGGCTGGGACATGCCAACTTCTGTAGCTGGGTTGAGTGCACCGGCTAAGTCGACTGAGCCGATTCAATTTTCCATTTTATTTTTATTATTTTTTCTTTTATTTTTTTGAAAATTCATATTGGATTCATTTTAACTCTAATTCGCTCCAAATTTATTTTATTGTGACCAAAAAAATGAGCTCTTTTTATTGGTAAACTTATTTTTTATATTAAATTAATAAAAATATTAATTTCTAAAAATAAATATAAATTAATTAATAAATTAATATTTTTATTAATAAATTGGTGTTTCTTATCATACCTCCCAACTAACTCATTGCTAGTTTCTTAGCAATGCAATATTAGTCTTGATTAGTTACCATGTTTCATTAAGATCTTCTTTCACAAAAAAAGCTCTAGGATTGAAGATCAAAAGTTTAGATAGTATTACTAACTAAGTTTTGAGTTTCAGAAGTAAATTTTATGATCTGATTAATCAGAAATATCTTTAAAATTCATCTAAAGATCTTCAGCACTTATGTTTGTGAAGTCTAACATAGTATTTGTGTGTTAATTTAAAGAACAAATGTATCTTCTATTATCACCTATTTTAGTTAATTTTTTATATACCCTCAAGCTAAATGCATGAATTAAGGTAGCTTTCATAATGCCCTTTCTTTTCCTCTTTTTTCTTAATGTGCTAAGCTTCCTGGCTTTCCCTCCACTATTTGATGTGAACCTCCATACTTGACTTGAGTGCAGAGATCTAGTTACTAAGTTTAGGGCAATCCACATATACTTTATATTTTATACTTTTATTTTAGATAGATAGCTCTTTTCTTAAATTCAAGTTTTTTTATTTAGAATATATATTAATCACCAATTTTTAGTGATAATTGAATTCTCAGTTGGCGTTATAATTTACACTTACTTTACCTCATTAGTATACATGTGCAATTGGACATGCTGATAGCCTTTAAATAACATAGCATTTAATTGACCAAAGTAGGCTGCTAATAGTCTAACCAACTAATCTACTTCTTGACTTGCTATAGTCATTAACAAATACTTTCTAACTTTATTACTTTTTTCTAGTCTATTTTGCTCAAGATTTTTTTTAAAAATATGATTTATTCAAAAGTTATTATTATTATTATATAAATATATATATTTAAAATTTAAAATTTTTTATTAATTAATTAATTATTTATTTTAATTAATAATTTTTTAAATTTAATAATTTTTTATTTTTTTAATTTTAATTTTTTTCTACCCTCCAACATAATTGACATTATCCTTAATGGAAAAGAAAAAATGGAAGGGTGCAATAAAATTTTTTATTATTTCTCTAGCATGAGTCTTGAAGCTTTGATTCTCCTCCAGCCTAGCCACTTAACCTAAAAAAAATAAACTAAAAATAAATTAGATTCAAAAAAAATTAGGCTGCCTTCCAATAAGTGCTAAATTTATCATCTTTAGCTAGACATAATGCAGCTTAATTCATTATGGATCTATGAATATTGCTTGGTCAATGGTTCGATTTAGTGATGTCCCTTCAATCCATTTAGAAACATAATCAACGACCATCAAAATATATTCAAAATCATTAGAGGGTGGAAAAGATCCTATAAAATTAATTTTCCAAACATCAAAAATTTTAACTATCAAGATGGGGTTTAAAGGCATCATTTCTTTCTTTGAGATATTTTCTAAGGCTTGACACTTAAAACATTCTAGGCTAAAAGTATACACATCTTTAAATAATGTAGGCCAGTAAAAATCACTTTGTAATATTTTGGCCATAGTTTTTCTTCAAGAGAAATATCCTCCATAAGCAAGAGTATAACAGAATTACAAGATACTCAAGTGTTCAGATTCAGGCACACATCTATGTATGATTTAATTGGCATAAATTCTATAAAGCTTAGAATCTTTTCAAAAATAATATTTGATTTGATCAAAGAATTAATCATTTTCCTTCTTAGACCAGCCATTAGGAATTTATCCTATAACTATGTAATTTACAATATCTACAAACCAAGGAGCCTTTGCATGTGAAACTGCTAATAATTGCTCATCTAAAAAAGATTCTTCGATTGATGCAGGTTCATTACCTTCAACTAGGATCCTAGATAGATGGTCTGCTATAATATTTTTAGATCCCTTCTTACCTTAAATTTTTATATCAAATTCTTGTAACAATAAGATCCATTTAATCAGTCATGGTTTATTATCTTTCTTTGAGAGTAGGTATCTCAAAGCTGAATGATCTGAATATATCATGATTTTTGATTCTAATAGATATGATCTAAACTTTTCTAGGACAAACACTATAGCTAGTAACTCTTTTTTAGTTGTAGTATAATTTATTTATGCTTCATTCAGAGTTCTACTAGCATATTAGATCACTATGGGATATTTGTTTATCCTTTGGCCCAAGACAACTTCTATGGCAAAGTCTAAAGCATCACACATGATTTCAAAAGGTAGTCACTAGTTTGGAGGTTGAATGATCGGGGCTTTGGTCACAGCTTCTCTCAAAGAATTCATAGGCTTTAAGATACTCTTCATCAAAGTTAAAAGAAATATCCTTAGCAAGTAGATTACATAATGGATGAGACATCTTAGAAAAGTCTTTGATGAAGCGATGATAGAATCCTACATGGCCAAGAAAAGATCGAATTTGTTTGATAGAAGTGGGTGGAGGTTGTTTAGAAATTAGGTTAATTTTTGCTTTATCAACCTCAATCCCTCTCTTAGACACTATATGTCTTAAAACAATCCCTTCTTGAACCATGAAGTGGCTCTTTTTCCAGCTTAAAACAAAATTAGCTTCAATACATCATTGTAATATTCTCTTCAAATTATTGACGTAACTCTCAAAAGATTCTCCAAAAAATGAAAAATCATCCATGAATATTTTCAAAAATTCTCCTATCATGTTTGAAAATATTGACATGCACATTTGAAAGATCGCAGGTGCATTACATAATCCAAAAGACATTCTATGAAAAGTGAAAGTTTCATAGGGACATGCGAAGGTGGTCTTTTTCTAATCTTTTGGGTAGATTGCTATCTGGTTATATCTTGAGTATCCTCTAGAAAATAAAAATATTATTGGCCAGCTAGTCTCTCCAAGATCTAGTGAATAAAGGGTAATGAAAAGTGGTCTTTTCAGATGGCTGTATTGAGTTTTTTATAATCTATATAGACACACCATCTAGTAGAAAGTTGTGTTGGCACTAGATCTTCATGGTCAGTGTGGATAACCGTGAGTTCAAATTTCTTTGGAATAACTTGTGTAGGACTCATCCAGTGGTTATCAAAAATAAGATAAATAATACCAGCATCTAACCATTTAATTACCTTTTTCTTGACTACTTCTTGTATATTAGGGTTGAGCCATCTTTGCATATCTCAAGTTGGTTTGGCATTATCTTCAGCGTAAATATGGTGCATACATATTGATGGACTAATATCTTTTAAATTGTGACGATCCAACCTATGGCCTCCTTATATATTTTCAAAATATCTACTACTTAATCTTTCTATTCAAGAGTTAGGTCAGAAGTAATGACTACTGGTAGGATTTTTTCTAATCTTAGAAATACATACTTAAGTGATTCAGGCAAAGATTTTAGTTCAAGTTATGGTGGGGCCTGAATTGAAGGACATAATGGTTCAATTTTTTGCTCAGGTAAGGGATCAATTTTCATTGACCAAGATAATGTATGTAATGGATGAGGTAAATCAGGTAGGGCATTCACCTGCTGGTCTAGGATTTTTTTGACAAGCTTATTCATAAGATCATTCTTGAATAAATCTAAGGAGAAATCAGATTCAACTATCTCATCTATCTAATCAATTATAAAGCAGTCTTCCTCCTCTTGAGTGTGCTTAGAGGCATTAAAAATATTTATTCTTATATTTTGATCTCCAAAAGAAATGTCTATGGCTCCTATCTTACAATTGATATTGGAATTAGCAGTAGCTAGGAATGGATGACCTAGAATTATAGGATTTTGGTTCAGCTCTTGGGATAGTTCCATATCAAGTATGAGAAAGTCTACTAAAACATAACATTTATCTACTCTAGGTAAAATATCCTCAATTAAACCACATAGTATTTTTATAGATCTATCAACTAATTGCAAAATAACCGATGTTAATTTAAGTTCTCCTATCTCAATTTTTTCATAAACTGAGGTTGGAAGTAGGTTCACACTAGCACCCAAGTCTAATAATGCTTGGTTAAAGGTTATGCCTCCTATAACACATGAAATTAATGAAGCACTAGGGTCTTTCATTTTCTAAGGCAATGGATCTAATAGGACTGCACTTACATCCTTAGATAGTATAATTCTTTTAGTTTGTGGCTCACGCTTTAGAGTATAAAGTTCTTTGAGAAATTTAGCATAGGTCGGGATATGCTGAATTGCATCGAGGAGGGATAAATTAATATGCACTTATTTAAATAGTTCCATTAGCTCTTCATTATGTGCTTCTTGCTTTTTACGAAAAGAGCTTGCTTTTAAGGCTTGGGGGAATGAAGCTTTGGATTTATATATCTTGGATAACTCATATATTCTCCTCTTTCCTTTATCAATCTTATTAGAACCAGTATCAATACTAGTTCTAGGCTTAGATTCTTCTATGTGGTTAGCTTCAGTACTAACCTCTTCTTCTAAATTTTCTTCTTAGCTAGCATCAGTACTAGCCTCTATCACCTGATCCTGATATCGGTCTTTAAGAATCCTGCCACTTCAAAGTTCAAAAATTGCTTTGGCATTCTCTAATTGGGGATTCTTAGGTGGAATGATGGGTTGATGACTAAATCTAGATGATTGATGGACATTGGGTGGGTTATTTTTATGATTGACAATCGATTGGCTTGGTAACTAATCTAGTTCTCTCCTTATACTAGGCTAAGCTAATTATCCTATGTGAGCTTCTAGCCTGATGATGGATTGTTATTGATTCAAAATTAATTATTGATAAGATTAATTATTGTAGTTGGTTAAATCGATCGTCGACTAGATTGTTCTATTGAGGAGATGGGTACGAGGGCTATTTATAATGCAATGGTTCTGAAGGCTGACTAGGCTGACTCTGTTATATGCATAGTTCTTATATTGGGGTCTATTCTGATAATTTTGCACCGGTGGAGTTTGGATCTAAGCTTGAGTCTATTATGGTTTCCAAGAAAAATTAAGATGGTTTCTCCAACCTGGATTATATGTATTTGAAAATGGTCATTGATCAGTTTGGAGTAACCTTAAGTAGCTTGAACTTGCTCTTGGATGAAGGATGAAAATTGTCCAGTCGTGGGACATTCACTCACATGATGGGTTGGACTAGCACAAATAGAACAAATATCCTAATAATTAGAAGGTGGTGTGTATTATGCAAGAGATTGTTGACCTAGGTTTAGAAATTGATCTAATTTTTGGATAAGATGGTCAACTTTATTTACTAGGTTCATGTCAACCTTAGAACTTGGTTCTGGATGTTTGATTTCATATATTCCTGCCCATTTTTTTATGAGAAATTGATCTTTCATAAGAGGATAATGAAATATGGTTAATCAAATTTTCACTTAGAGTTTTAAACAAGGTTTAAGCTTCATCCTCACTTTTGCTTATAAATGCACCTCTATAGGATGCATCTACCATTTGTTCGTATTGTTTTTCTAAACCTTTATAGAAAGCTTGGATGATTTGCCACTTAGATAGACCATGGTGTGGGTATTTTCTAAGAAGTTTCTTAAGTCTTTTTCATGATTTATGAATTTATTCTCCTGGAAGCTAAGCAAATCTAGTGATAGCTCACCTCATAGTGTTCGTTCGACCTATAGGATAAAATTTCTTAAGAAATTTATGTTGTATCTTTGCCCATGTTTGAATTAAATTTCTATTATGCCAAGCCAATACTTGGCTTTATATTTTAATGAGAAAGGGAACAAAGTCAATCTAAGGGCATCATCAGAAAAATTCTAGATTTTATCATAGAGCAGATTTTTAGGAATTCATCCAGATGCTTGTAAGGATCTTCATTGGTGTTTCCATAGAAAGATGGGAGCATCTAGATTATGGTCGACTTGATTTCATAATGGCTAGTAGGGATATCTGATAATTGGATACAAGTCGATGGGTTATAGGTAGAAGGAATAAAGTATTCCTTCATTTGCCTAGGTGGTTCTCCATTATTTCTAGCCATTTGATTTTTTAGGTTTTATATGAATCAGTCATTCAATTTCAAAATTTGGTTTAACTAGGTTAGGTAATAGTGATCTCTTATCCTGCATATACTAGTGCAACCCAAATGTGTGATTCAATTTTTTTTTATAAATTTTATTTTTATTATTTTTTATTATTTTTTAGATAGAAGAAAAGAGAAGAGAAAAAAGAGAGTTCTAAGGAAGAATCCTAAGGAGTCCTAAATCTAGAGATGATAGAAAAGAATTAATTATATTTTTGTTTAATGTTAATTAGCAAACAAGTTAGATAAGCAATCATGACTAAGGATTGTCCTAGATCTAGATAGCTCCTGACTACCAAGATCATCTTTAAGTCCTCTAAAAAGAAAATCAGCCAATCAACTAACCAGGTAAGTGTAAGGTTGGTGGGAGCCCCCAATTATGCTTGGCTAGGTAAGCTAACGAAATCAATTATAAACCACCTTCTATTGGGTTCAGTCATCCCTAAACCATTTTTCTTAGACACCAGTTAAATTGACTAATCCTAACCCGATCCAACTCTTAAGATTCCTTATCTTATTGAGTCAAATTCCTAGGGTTGATGTCTAATTAATTTTAATTTAGAGGCTTAGATCAATGATTGATGCTGGTTGGTTGTTTATGGACCAAGAAAGGGTGATCAAATCTCCATGATATCTTATTTAATTTGGTTATGCCCTTAATTTGATTTATATGAATATACACAAAAAAGTTTTTCAAGCAAGGGGTTCTATATAATTTAAACTAGATTCATGCAACTAATTGAATTCTAAAAGGTTTACCTTACTTTCAACAATCACCAAAAGAAACAAAAATAAAATAAAATTAATATGATGGATGTTGTAAGCAATTAGGATTTCTACTCTTGCCATGATGTTTTTTAATTAGATTTAAGTGGATAATTTTTAATTAATTTAATAATAAAATAAATAATAATAAAAAAAGAATTAGGATTTAGGATTGACCTCACCAAATAGGATTGGAAGTTTCCTCCTTGCCCTAATCTTTTTTTTTCTTTTTTTTTGTCTACAAATAAACAAAAAAAGTTAGTAAATAGTAATAAAAAATCAAAAAAATCAAAAATTTTAACTTTTATGCCTTCCTAGTAATAGTGTCAAAAACTTGATAGATTGTGATATCATCGTTAAAATATTATAATTATTAATTTAATTCTAATTTTTTTTAAATAATTTAAAGTACATAGATAGTAGCAAGTCGGATCGAACCCACAGAAAGGTAGTGATTTTATTTTGAAATCTTTCATTTTTTTATGAAAAGAATAAAAAATAAAAGAGTTTGGAACTAAAATTAAAGTTGGAGAATTAAAAAGTGAAATTTAAATATTGTAGAAAAATTAACTTGCTACTAAGTTAACTATTTAGATCTTAGCATCTACTTACAAAAAAATTAAAGAGCAATTAAAATAAAGCAACAAAATTTAAAGAGCGAAAAATTAAAGAATGTAAATTAAAATAGTAATAAACTTAATTTTATATTTAAAATTAAAATTTAGAATTCAAAACAATAATTTAAAAAAATAAAAACTAAAAAAAATTCTTAATCTTAAATCAGTAGTGGCATGGAGATGGTGTAGAGTCTGGCTCTTCTTCTCGGTCTACCTCGAAGCAACATTCTGCCAAAGCTTAACTCCCATCCTTTATCGTAGCTTCTTTTAGATCAGATGCCTCAACTCTAGGGTCCTAGGGTCTTTAAATAGTTGCTGGAGGGATGGAGCCTTTGCTGCTGGGCAATATGGGACTAAAATAGTGTATAGACCTATGTTTGTCGAAAAAATCAAGAGAAAATTATTGGATATGAAGTCCTGTGAGTTCTAGCCGTTAGATGGTGATCCAAAGCTCCAAAAAATATCAAAAATGCTCATTAATTAGCCCAATTTGAGTTGAAAAATATTCTGGCCATCCGATCATACTTGATGGAGGATTTCCAGTCATCGGATTGTCGTTGAGTCCATTAATTATCGCTGGGAGCTTCCAAGGCCGTCGGATCATCGCCTAGCATGAGCGCTACCATTGGATCATCGTAGATGTGAGCTGGAAACCAAATCAAACCCAGAAAAAACCATGGCCATCCGATCCTAACTAGGATCCACCACTACTATCTGATCATGCACTTACTTTTTCTATGGACTGCATGGATCGGGTATGCTGCAGACCGTAACCAAGCATCGCATGCCTTGGCCTATGAAATTACAAAAGTACCCCTGTATGCCACGATGAATTTTCTATAAATCCTTTAAGGGTCATGATCCACCACATGGCATCCTATTATTGGGCCCCTTCTACTGAGTTGGCAATCTATGCATGATTTCGTGGACTGGCCGTTGGTTCACTGTATGCCAACGGGCTTAATAAGTTGGCGGGCTGGCACTGCACATGGGCTCTGCAGGATGGCGAGCCAGCATCTATGGGCCGACTTGCTGGCACGCCGATTGGGCTAGGATGCACCGACTTCTATGGTTGGGCTGAGTGCACCGACTAAGACGATTGAGTTGATTCAATTTTTCATTTTATTTTTATTATTATTACTTTTTTTATTTTTTTGAGAATTCATAATGGATTCATTTTAACTTTAATTCATTCAAAATTTATTTCATTGTGACTAAAAAAATGAGCTATTTTTATTAGTAAACTTATTTTTATATTAAATTAATAAAAATATTAATTTTTAAAAATAAATATAAATTAATTAATAAATTAATATTTTTATTAATAAATTTGTGATACTTATCAAGTGGGTTCATCAGAATATGGCTTCAATTCTAGATCATTTGGTGGTTATAATAAGGAAGCTATTGGTGGGCTAGGTGGTGGCTCAAATTTTTCAATCCATATTGGGATGGTTTTAGGATAAGGTGTATCTATTTGGTCATTTACTTCTATATTATATTCATTTTTATCAAAATCATCCACCTCATAATGAGCCAAATAAGGATTTAAAAATTTTTGGAAAAAGATTATGGGTGAAGCTTCCTCTAAAATGTTGTTTACATGTAGTTCTTGGGAAGTCTCATTTGAATCCATCATCTCATCAGTTTGTCTTCCTTTCTCATTAAAAAAATTGGTGATTCTAAGGCACTTGGGAATGGGACCATAAGTAAATAGGGTGAGGAAATTGGTTCGTCCCACCATTCTAGTTCTTTCCTATATTTTACTGCCTAGGTAATATGGTCTAATAGAGTCTTTTTAGTTTTGCAAGGTTGTTCCATAACCATAGGTAAAAAAGATGATGGAAAAGGTTTTCTATATATTTTTGCCTCAGTTATACAATCTAAAAGAGTCTTTTTGGTCGTGTAAGGTTGTTCCATGATCTTTTTTTTCTCGAGAGTTATATGTGATTGTTTAGAAAAAGTTATAGAAATATTAAAATTCAAGCTTGGTATGGTCACTCGGGTTCACTCTTGTGTTGACTTGGCAACTTTCTTTCCTCCTGCTGATTGAACATAAGTGCTTGCTTCTCTAGTTTTTTATAGTTTTGCATACAGGAGTGAAAGGTCTATTAGATAGTTTGATTGATGAGTTCTAACTTATTTAATGCTTAATGAATCCTCTCTTCAGATGTTAACTCATTGTTATTTGGAGAAGATTGATATTGTGAGTAGGGCATATCATAATATGCATCCATGAATGTAGGTCCTTGTGGCATTGGGGTAATGACTGGTTGTGATTGCCATGAAAAATTTGGTTGAGCCTCCTAACCTGAACTATAAGAGTTAAAGTATGGATTATTTTCTGATCTATAGGCCATTTAGATTTGATCTTGATGAACCTGCTCATACATATGCTCAGAAAGTTGGTGTGGCCATTCACTTGAATAGTGGGTGGGGTTTGAACATATTACACAAACTTGTTGTGCTGAAAGAAGAGATGGATAGGAAGAATTTCTAATAGCTTCTAGTCGATCTACTCTATTGAATAGCTCAACATAAAAATCCATCTTTGATTATTATTTATTTTATTTTATCTTATTTTAAATAATAAAGAAAGATAAGGAGAGAGAATTTTAAAGATAAGAGCTTAGAGGATCCTAGATCTAAGAATGAGAGAGGAGAGTATTTTAATTAGTGTTTGAATTATAAAGATAAATAAGTTATATAGGCATGGACTCTCTATCCTAGGGTTTACCGAGATCTAGACAACTCCTAACTACCAAGGTCACTTTCAAGCCCACCAAGTTAAGAATTAGCCACTAAAGTGATCAGGTAAGTATAAGGTCGGTGGGAGTTCCTCCATTGCTTTTCTTAGATACCAATTATCATGGTCAGGTAAGCTAATGGAATCAATTAAGTAACCACCTGCCTTTGGGATACAGTTCCTGAGCCACTTGCCTCAGACACCAGTCAAATTGACTAATCCTAATCCGATCTAACTTCTAGGATTTTTTATTCTTATGAGCTCGAATATCTTTAAGGGCTAATGTTTAATTGATTTTAAGTTAAAGGCTTAGGTCAATGTAATATGAAGAATGGTGGTTTATGGGCTAAGGAAGGATGATCAAACTCTCATCTTATCTTATTTAATGGATTGTGCCCTTAATATATATTAATGATATGCAATGCAAACAAAGCAAGGTGTCCAAACATATCAATTTCTTTTAAGATTTAATTAATTTTTCTATATTAATTAAATGTTATGAGGTGTATTTATTTTTTTATTATATTAGATTACTTAAAGTAAAAAAAGTAAAAGGTAGATTTTAATTAAATTAATTAGATTAATTATGTTAGGTTTTATCTAAAATAATTTTGAAAATCTAGTTAATTAGAAAGTAATTTATACTAGGATTTATAAAGCAATTTCATAACCTATGAGTAAAGCAAGAAATCAAATTAATTTTAAGAGTAATAAATTATTCTAAGTTATAAAAAATAATAAATTAATTATATAAAATAAGGTAATTATTTAACTATGCAATTAACATAATCTAGCTAGAAAGCAATTAATAAATAATATATGAAAAGCAATATAAAGCAAAAATTTAAAGAAAGCATAAATAGCAGGTAATTATGCAATTAAATTAAATTGATTGATAATAAAAGATAAATTACTAATCAATAGAATAAAATATGAAAAGTAAAAGTAGAAAAGTAGTAAATAACAAACTAAAAATATAAAGTAATAAAATAAATAAATAAGTAAAGCATATAAGGCAATAAAATAAAATAGTAAAATAAATAAGGCAATAAAATAAAGTGCACAGTAAAATAAAGTAGTAAAATAAATAAATAAAGAAAATAAAGCATATAAAGCAATAAATAGAAAATTAATTAACTTTTTAAAATTTTTTTAATTTTTTTATTGAAGCAACCTTCCTATAATCCCCAGCAACGATGTCAAAAATTTGATTGCTTATCATTACTGTAATAAATAAAAATTAAAACTAAACTTACTATTAATTAAGATAATGGTGAGTCAGGTGTTGATTTTTTTGAGAATTGAAGGCTGAGTTACGTTCAATTTTAATTAAAAAATTAAATTAATCTTTAAAATAAAAATTTAAATAAATAAATAAAAATTAATTAATTAAGATTTAGCAAATTAAAATAAAAATAGAGTAAATAATTAATTAATTAGGATTTAAAAATTAATTAGGAATAAGCAAAAAAATTATCTAGGGTTTCAGTTCCATCTTTTAATATGCAAGTTTATAATTGATTGATATAATTTTTCTATTATCAACACGCAATCTTATGAGATGTATGTTTTCTTGATTTGATTCTAACACAACCTATTCTACAAAGCATGGACCATATTTAATACGATTATGACCCATCTCATAGATATAGACTATTTAGATCATGCAATCAAAGAACATAAATATAAATCATATTAATTCTTATAATTCATCCTAATCTAAGCACAGACTGTATCTATCTATGATCAAGATCTATCTTCTTAGATATAAATTATAAGAAATTAAATATTGAAGCATAAATAAGAAATGCATGTAAAAGATAAAGAAATTTCATTGCTTAATAAAAAGAAAAATAAGATTCAAATTACAAACTCTCATGCTGAAGACTTTTCTTACTCTCCTGGATATGAGAACTCTAGCCATATATGAATTTGATCTTGCTAGCCTTTGGCATATTGGAATCTCCTAGATAAAGAAAAAAGAAAAGAAAAAGAAAGAAAAAAGAAAGAAGAAAGAAGAATAGAGGAGAGGAGAAGAGAAGGGACTAGAAAAGGGCTTAATTCCCCATAGGAGAGCTCTCTCTCTCTCTCTCTCTCTCTGTAGTTTAATGGATCATTAGATTCTTTTATAGGCCAAAAACCCAATTAGAGTCAGAATAGTGCTTCAAAAAGGAGTCAATCATCTTTTCCAACCATTGGATCACCTTTTGATTGAATCATGGTAGTTTGATCATGCATAAAAGGGCTAAGTAGTCTTAGATCAAAACCGACTTCATTTTAAGCCATTGGATCACCTAATTGGATGGTTATACACCATCGGATCATGCATCATGGAAAATCCTGATTGAAATCGATCTTTGTTTAGAACCATTGGATGGCAATCAGGATCTCTCAGCGCCATTCGATCATGCACAAACAACTCCCACTGACCTATGGATCACATGAAGATTGGGTGTAATGAAGACCGTGATAAATCAGAATGCACCACGATAGATGAATTGATGAAAATAGCCCCGAATGCCGTGATGAATTTTTTATGGACCCTTTAAGGGTCCACGCATACCATGCTGACGGTCGGTCCATGCTGGACTGCATAGGACCCTAATGTCAGGGTGACGCCATGGACAAGAGGGAGCAGGGCTGGGCCATTTTTCGTTCACGTGGGTTCGCTTCAGTTGGGTGTTGGTGGATTGGGCCGTGGTCGGCGGTCTAGCACTGGGCCAGTTTCTTTGGACCGACCTATTTAGTCCAAACCAACCGAAAGTAATTATTTTTTTTATTTTTTTATTTTTTTTCAAAACTTTCAGCCTTTATAATTCTTTTAATTTAGCTCCGATTTTCATCAAATTTGATTCATTTGAACTAGAAAATTAAGCTCTTCACATTGGATTTCTTTCCTCCTATAAAATATTAATAAAAGCATTAGTTCTTAAAATAAATATCAATTTAATATCCATTTTAATACTTTTATATATAATTTATGATAATTATCATGAAGATACTGGTATGACATGCAGGTGAAGTGTAGGGGCATATTTTATTGAACATGATCTAATTGTAGAGCTCTCTACTATCAAGAGTTGCTCACAAAGGCTATGAGTATAAGTGTCCCTTAGATCTGAGATCACCGTGGTGACTTACAAGCAACTCACTGTACTTTAATATCGGACTATCTAAATTTTTAATTCAATGATAGAAGATTACTTGGTATAGTCAAGTAATTATTTAGTCGGTATGTAAGTTAAGATGGGATTGACCTCTCCAAGTGTTCGAGCAAATTCATCATTGTATTTCAATTTGGCAAAACCTCGGCCAAGATAGTCCATATGATGGATATTGAAATTTGAAATATAATATGCATAATTTTTTAAGGTTGGCAGTAAGTCCTAGGTCATCCATTGAGCATTAAGATCAAGGAAATAAATTATATGATAACCTTATGTCATAGGTTCATGGATGTTGCGATGTGACTATTTAACCTATCCAGACATCGGATACCATTACTAGATGGTCACATTGATTGGTATACTTAATTCCTGTGCTACCGACTTAGGGTTCGAACCTATGGGGTCACACATAATAAAAGTTTCTTCTTAATCTAATGGTTGATCAAGAGTTCTAATTGTTTAGGACTCTATGGTCAAGAGTACCACTGGATTGGGACTCTATGACTATGAGTCCTACTTGATTGAGACTCTGCCTTCTCGGATTCCACTAGATTGAAACTCTGATATTATTAGAGGATTAATTAGCAATTAGATTATTGATTAGCTTAATTTGATTGAGCGATATGGATTCGATCAAATTTGATTGAATTTGATTCAATTGGATTTGACTCACTTAGGTTATGAGATGACCTAATCGCTATAGGAGATTTGACCCTAATTTGATCAAGACCTAGACTCAATTAATTTTTAATTTGATTAGATTTTAATTAGGTTAGATTAAGCTTAATTTGATTGGGATTGATCTAGTCTAATTGATTTTGGACAAATGGGTTTGGACAAAACCTGATTAACATAACTTCAAGTTCGAATTTTCAAACTCCCCTCTCCCTACACCTTGACCATTGGACCCATGCTTTTCTCCACACACATCGGAATAAGCATGAGATCTCCTATGCCTACAAAAAATATTTGTGCCCTCTCATTTCTCTCTTTGACATGGTCCAAGCATTGGATCAGATGAGATTCACTTGAATTTTGAATTCAAATAAATTTGTTGGCCCTTTAACTTCTCTTCCTTATCTATTCCCCATGCCTCACTTATTTTTGTCACACCTTTTTGTGGCATTTTATAGAGTAGCTATAGAAGGAGAGTCTTGCTCATCACCCACCTGATAGGGGCATTGGAAATGGATAGGACTCTTCATGAATTTTGAATTCAAGTTTTTTTATTAGAGGTTGCGACAAACCTAATCTCCCAACCTTATCTTCTCCACATGCATATTCCATCGGATGGATGCCTATTTAAGATGAGTTTTTTATGGGCGTGCATGAGGAGTAGAGAGGTTTTTGGAGAGATAAAAATAAGTGGGTAGGGGTGCTATCTCTAGTTTGTGGAAAACCCAGAGAGAGAAAAGGAACCTTGCACCATTCTCTTATCTTATTTCCTATCTCATGCAATATTTAAAATTGTTTTAAATGATGTGGATGAGTGCCCTCTAAGAAAGGGTTTCTTAGAAAATTAGTTAGTGGTGTAAGTTGTCCCGGGCGTGAATTCTAGGTGCTTAATGAAGAAAAAACCTTATTTTCCTTGCATAGAATTGATCAAATCTGATTAGATCTAAAGGAATATTTTAAAAATTTTTCTTACGATCCTAATTAGATCTGAGATATCTCAGATCTTATCTTAATGATCTAATATTAAAAATTTAAAAAATTAAATCTAATTTAATTTCATACCTTTATTTTGGGTAATCAGATTATCCTACGATGATCTTGATTGATCCTGAGGTTCTAGAAGGAGCCACACACATGCCAAGCCTCTACCGGTATCCACTTGGGCAAGATTTGGGGGACTTTTCCTTCTGAATTATCTCTTTAAAAATTAGATCTGGATCTAATCTTGAAGTTCTTCAAAACTACATTGAAGAAGCAGTGGTCGTCTCTTTCAGCAGTGCTACTTTCTTCCTGATCTAGGAGCTTTTCTTTCTTGGATTGCACTTGAACCTATGCCCAACTCCTTTGGACATGGAGAGGAGAGAGAGAGAATTAGAGGAAGGCATGGAATAGAGGAGGGCAACCTTGCAGCATGGTGAAAAGAAGAAGCTCTCTAATCCTAGGCGCAGATAGGGTTTAAATAGATCCTATTGCACCATACAGTGCCACATCATCCCAGCCAATTAGAGGCCTTCATTCAATCATATCTAAATCTGATTGATAAAATGATGTCATCTGATCTAATCAAATGAGAGTCCCTCAAAAATTCACATAGATGGCACCTATACTAGATAAATCAGAACTCTTTGGTGCCTAGGTGTTTAAACCTATCAAAATACCCTGGAGTCCCATCTAAATGGGACTCCCTCTCTTATCCACACCCTAGGCATGCACCCTCTCTCTTGCCTCTTTTATCAAGGGGACAAGAGCCCTAGGTGCTCTCCTATAGGCGCATGACACATGGCCCTATGTCCAAGTGTCTAAGGTCAACTATTGACCAATGTCCAAAACAGAAATCAGCAGGTGATAGGAATTGACAGGTGTTGTCTTAAATCCATCTAATGAATTAAGACAATCCTTTCTTGATCTGGACAAGCTCCAGTTAGACTAAGATAAGGCTCCTGAGTGAGCCCAGATAAATTTGGCTTAGCCAAGATGAACCAAAATAATTATAAAAGAAGAATGTTAGGCTCAATCGTGTGCTAGCATAATTTTCTTGAACCTAATTGGATCTAATCCAAATCAATTAAACTAGGTTAGTCCAATTGATGACATCTAGACCCAAACCCTTGTGTGATCCAATTAGATTCAGTTCTATATAGTAATAAGACATGCCACGATCTCTATCATTGACATCATCGAAACACCTTTCGATGGATCAGAACTTTTTTGATTCATACAATTAGAATGATCGATCATCTAAATCATTCTAATTGCTCCAAAAATCCACTAGCTAAAAGTATATGGTGGCGAATCGTTAGAACCAAAAGCAAACCTCTCGGTGCAGCTACTTGTGTGATTGAATTCTTCTATCTTGAGCCCCGACTGGATTAGGGTTAAGGTAAACTCGTCAAACCTAATATCCATCATATGAATTAATCATTTGATTTGAGTCCAATGTGAAATTCTAATAGATACTCTTTCTATCATCTTCATTCTGCCATGGCAATGGGCTTAAGGACTCAATCTCATGATTATCATAAAGCTACTCCTCATCCATCGAGGTAGATAGATCCCCTATTGGTGCAATCCAATTCTTATAATGAACATGCTATAGCCAACGTATACCTTAGGATTTCAAATGGCTAGGAGACCGAGTTATGGTATAGTCAAACTATAACACCCTCAAGATTAACTACCAATGTACCTTAAATCAAAGAATTAGATATACCACTACAGCATCGAATCAATCATCAATGAGAAGGTAAACTTTCTTATGACTTCTCGAGGTGGTCACGCTCAGTGCCCTCATTCTCTAACGAGTATCTGTACTCCCACTCTAGTGTCTCCACACCATAGACTCAAGATACATCTATCCTAAGAAAGCAAACATACACCAACATTCCAGATCAATCACCATCCTCATGATGATCTTACGGTCGGAAGCACTTTATTAATTAATTCTAAAACTTCATGTCTTAAATTTTTAACTCTTGAAAATATATATTGTCATTATCATTAACTCAAAGAATGTATCACAAACACTTTAAATACATGCTATGATAGAAAATAATCTATTTATTAATTTATAGTCAAAATTATATAATTATCCTTAGAAGTGTATTACAAGTGTCAGCTAATCTGGCTTCTAGAGCACATATCTAACAAACTTTCACTTGACCTAAAATCAATTGGCTACAAATCTAAATTCCATCTTCTCAAGGTGGGCTTTGATCTTCTGCTGGCTTAATGGCTTTGTTAGCAGGTCAGCCACATTATCTACAGTGATGACTCTCTTGATCTTAATATTTTTTTTTTGAGATAATCACGGATAAGATGGTATCGCCGCTCGATATGCTTTGTGATAAGCGATAAAAATATACTAATAAAAGTATTAAATTATAAAATAAATTAATCTATTTTTTAAAAAATTAATATTTTTATTAATTTAATATAGAAAAAAAGGTTATCAATATGAAGATCTTATTTTTTTAGTTCAGATGAAATAAATTTCAGATAAAACGGACTTCAAATGAGTCCAAAATTGAATTTCAAAGAATATAAAAAAAAAAAGAGAGCTGATCCGGTTCAAAATAGTTCAAAAAAATTGGCTCAGTAGATCGCCCAGTTCGACCGCACCTAGTAGATCGACCCACTGACGCTAGACTGACATCAGCATTTTTCATGGCACACGGTGGACCATTTAGAGGGCATTTCGAAAATTTCACATGGAGAAGCGTGCTCCGATTGACTGAAGAATGTGGCAGTCCATGCAACACTGAGCTCGCACATGGTCTACAGAGGGTAATTTGAGAATTTTGTTTGATCCGACGGGCGTCTTTCACTAAAATTTGATCGGACGGTCGAAACACATGCACTGATGAACGGCATCCATAGCTCCTAGTCGAGATCCAATGGTTGAGATTCATTCCGACTTTAAAACTAAGAATCAGAGGCTTCTCTATGCATGATTTGATCACCTAGATTCAATCCAATGACTAATTCGATGGCTGCCATGAATTTTGACTTGATCTGTGATATTTTAAATGGTTTTTAAGCAATTTTTGGACCATTTGATCAACATCCAATGGTTAGAATTGATCTAGGATTCTTTTTGACTTATATTAAGAATTTTAAACCTAATTTCAAGAGGATTTTGGTGGAAAATCCACCTCTCAGCCTATAAAAAGTCTATTATCGCTGAAAAAAAAAAGAGAGAGGGGAGATAGTAAAAAAAAACAAAAAAAAAAGAGAAAGAGAGGAGGAAGGTAGAAAGAGAAGAGAGATTTTTGAGAGAAAAGGAAGGGTTTTTAATTTTTTTTTCTTCTTCTTCTAACAATCAGAACATTAATCAAGGAGCTTCTTTTCTTCTTCACCAAGTTCTCCACACCAAGAGCGACAGACAATCAATTTCAGTAATCAAACAGTCTTATTTCTTTATGCTTTTTATTTTATTTGCTATTTTTGAACTTGTTATCATGAGCTAAATTTTTTTTTACTAAGACTAAAGTGTAGCCACTCTTTTGATGCAATATTTAGTATAATTTATTTTTAATTTAAAATTTTATTCATGAGGAGTATATAAATCTGGTCTTAATGCTTTTAGATTTCTGGCCATCTTCTAATTGATCTGATGAACATAGATGTTACGGACCAAGTACATCTATGTTAATTGCTTCTTGATTATATACCTTGTATTATGAATCAAATTAGAATTCATATGCATGCAAAAATTTTAGTGCGCTTTGGATGCAGCATATTTTAATTAGAGGAGTTTCACAAAACTTAATGCATTAATATTTATTTAAATTATACCTAGACCAAAGGATAATTAATAAATATTGATAGTTTTGCTATGCCTGGACCAAAGGGTAGTGAATAAATTAGGAGACTCCACCGTCACATGAAATAAAATTAATCTAAATAATCTGAATATTGTATTGACTGAGTTGGTGAATCGATTGCCTTAGTAATCACATTGCTCTTGAAGTTTAAAATCCTAATAATTTACACTCTCTCTATTTTCTTAAAATTTTTAATTATTTTTTATTTTATTCTTTAATTTTTTATTCTCATAAATCGATCTTCTAAATAAAGCATAGGAAAGAGCTTTTCAGTACTTATTTTTCAATCCTCTAGGGATGATACTCTACTTATTTACTTTATTACTTGATCGACTAGTGCACTTACCATAGCTATAGATTAGCATGCATCAAGTTTTTGGCGCCGTTGCTGGGGATTATGTCCTAAAATAATATTAAAATTTTGATCCTAACTTTATTTTAAAATTTTATTTTTAATTTTTATTATTTTAAAAAAAAAATTATTCAGTGCATGACACGTACTGGACATAGTAACTTACTACCTTTACATCCAAAAATTGAAAGGACCATTAGAAGACTACAACAAGAAATAAATATGGCAGCTGAAGATCCTAACGATATCAATCTAGGATTGGATATGGTGATTGAAGGATAATATGAAGTTATTCGACTAATACATCATCCATTAAATGATTACATCACACCATCTGTAGCCGATGCAACTTCGAGCATTAGGAGATTATCAGTGCGAGCAAATAATTTTGAAATAAAATTGGCAATGATCCAAATGTGTTTTGAGGATCGAAGGCGGGCCCGTCCGGTATTCATCACCTTGCGAAGGATTTTTATGGTTTTGAGGCTTTTGCCAGAGTGACTACCGACAGTACAGTCGTTGCTAGCGGGATATCATAGGGTACTGGCCCACAAATATGATGGACCACTGCATGGTTACAATCGTGACAAAGATTGACTGACCCTTGGGAAGGATTGCTTTGCAGTCATGCAACATGATTGTCGAGAGACATTTTTGGAAAGACTGTCTACCAGAAATATTGTAGATGAAGCCAATATAAAAAATTGTATAATAGATTAAGTCTATCCAAAAACTTTATGGATCACACAAATGCTGACAAAGTTTGATTGGGAAGGATTCCGCTATGGTCATGCAACGTGATCGTCATAGGGCGGGTATGAAGCAATCCGGGTGGTGTTCCTATCGACAGCGCAGCAAGGGAGAAGAAAAACATAGGACATCGACGTGGTTCGCACTGTTTCGGAATTTTGTGGGTTTCATCTACTGCAATGCTGGGACGAACTCTCCCTCTATTCCGATGTCGATGCTGGTGCATCCTGCAGACTTGCTGGTGCTGAGTTAGCAGGTTTCATAGCATTTTCTCCCACAGACAGTTGTAGAGGCATTGCCCCTCATAACTCTTTATCATGGTGGATCGCTAGAATGGGTATCACAAAAGTTGTTCCACCTGAGATATCCACATCTAGGATATCAGTGGATACGTGCATGATGATCCGAATACCCATATTTCTAACTTTTTTAAACTTTGTGATACTTTTAAAATTAATGGGATGTCGGATGATGCCATTAGATTAAGGTTATTTCCTTTCTGTTTATGGGATAAAGCTAAGAGTTGGCTTCATTCTCTTCCTGCAGGTTCTATCACAACTTGGGATGTCCTAGCCCAAAAATTCAGAGCCACGTATATTTCACCTTCCAAGACTGCCAAGATGCGCAACGATATCACTTCTTTTATGCAAATGGACATGGAGACACTATATGAGGCTTGGGAGTATTTCAAAGAATTGCTGAGGAGATGTCCACATCATCAACTACCCATATGGCTTTCAGGTACAAACTTTCTATAATGGTTTATCTCCTACTAATCGTTCTATGATTGATGCAGCAGCAGGAGGAACCATTAATCAAAAAATGGAAGGAAGAAGCCTTCGATCTGATCGATGAGATGGCATCAAATAGCTATCAATGGCAGACAGAAGCGCATGATGCCAAAAAGACTAGCAGCTGTGCAGGGAGTAGATTGCGTGCCAACCTTACTAGCTGAAATTGCAGCCCTTAGAGCCGAAGTCAACAACTTAAAGGGAACAGCTATGCATGTTCAGAGCATTACTTGTGACCTGTGTGGAGGAGGACACGATACGAGCAATTGCCAGATAGGTAATCCTTTTGCTAAAAGCAACTGATACAGCTAATTATATTGGTAATTTTTTTCAGGCCGCAACAAAACAATCCTACTCCAACACATACAATCAAGGGTGGAGGCAGCACCCAAATTTCTCATGGAGCAATCAAAATGCAGCACAACAGCCACCCCCAGGATTCCAAGTACCTGAAAAGAAGTCCAACATGGAAGAGCTGATGGTCAAATTTATGCAAAACCAAGAAGCAACTATAAAAAATTTGGAAGCCAAACTTAGGCAGGACCAAACAGCAGCAATTCGAAACTTGGAGATGCAAATAGGTCAAATGGCTAAGATAATCTCCGAGAGACCTCAAGGGATCCTTGCCAAGCAACACGGAGACCAAATCCAAGGGAGCAAGTCAATGCTATCACCCTAAGAAGTGGTACAAAGCTGGAGGAGCCACATCAGAAGAAAGAGACTGAAGAGCCAACTACAAATAAGGAACCATCAACTAAAATTCGTCAGTCACCAAAACAACCAGCAGATGGATGGTCTCCAGGTATACAGTTTGCTGATCCAAATGTGAAGCCCTACGTGCCGCCACTACCATTCCCAGAGAGACAAATACAGCATCCAGATAAGAAATTTTCTAACTTTTTCAAAATTTTAAAGAATTTACATATTAATATTCCTTTTGTAGATGCTATTACTCAAATGCCCAGGTATGCCAAGTTTCTCAAAGAAATCTTAACAAATAAGAAAAAGCTGAAGGAGCATGAGAGAATAAATTTGAATGAAGAATGCTCAGCAATACTTCAAAATAAATTACCACAGAAGCTAAAAGATCCAGGGAGTTTTACTATCCCCTTGCATTATTGGTGATTGTAGTTTTGATAAAGTTTTATGTGATTTAGGAGCAAGCATTAATCTCATGCCTTTTTCTATTTTTCAGGAAGCTGGGTCTAGGAGAACCAAAGCCTACCACTATTACTCTTCAATTAGCCGACAGATCCATCAAATATCCAAGAGGTATAGTGGAGGATGTCTTGGTAAAGGTAAACAAGTTTATTTTTCCTATTGATTTTATTGTTCTTGATATGAAAGAAGATTATGATGTACCCCTTATTTTAGGGAGACCCTTTTTAGCTACTGGAGGAGCTTTAATAGATGTTCAACAAGAAAAATTAATTCTTAGAGTCCAAGATGAACAAGTTACTTTTAATGTTTTCAAAGATACTAAACATCCTGATGATAATCAAACTTGTTTTCTAATTGATATTATTGACAATCCATTATATGAGAATTCTATAGAAAATAGGTTTGAGACTATAAAAGCGAGCAATGTCAAATTGAAAGAAGACTCGATCAAACATGAAAGTATTCCAATTGAAGTGGCACCAGATTGATCCACTTTAGAACTCAAAGAAAGTCAAGCTGAAGACTATAAATCAGAACTACTAGATAGGTTGTTTCTTTTCTTTTTAGTTTTGATCATTTTTTTTCTTTTATTTTTTTTAGTAATTTATTGTTGCTCTTTTACTGCTCTGGTGTGTATTTTTCAATTTTGCAGAAAAAAATTAATGAGAACTCAAGCAAAATTTCAAAGCTCCAAAGAACCAGACTGAACCAAATCAGGTGTATTCCTTCCTATCCTTTATTGCACCCTTTATTTTTCTTTCTCCTTTAAGACAATGTAGAATAAGTTAAGGTAAAAAAAAAAAAAATCATGTGTCAAGAAGAAAATCTTGAGCAAGATAAACTGGATAAGTGATAAAAGATAGAATTATTTGCTAATGAATGTAATGAGTTAAAGAAGTAGATTAGTTGGTCAACTTTTAGCAGCCTACTTAGGTCATTAAAAGATTATTAGCACTTTCTAATTGCACATGCACACTAACAAGGCAAAGTAGGTATTGATTATAAGGCCAACTGAGGATTCAATTATCACTAAAAATTAATAATTAATATACATTCTAATCAAAGAAACTTGAATTTAAGGAAAGAGCTACCTGCCTAAAAATAAAGTGCAAAAGATAGAGTATATGTGGATTGCCCAAAGCCTAGTAACTGGGTCTCTGCACCTAGGTCAAGTGTGAAAATTCACGTAAAATGGTGAAGGAAAGGCCAGGATGCTCAGCATAGTAAAAAAAAAAAAAAAAAAAAAAGAAAAGGCAGTGTGAAAGCTACCTTAATTCATGAGTATAAAATTGAGAATGTATAGAAAATTGACCAAAATAGGTGATAAGAGAGGATACTTTTGTTCTTTTAATTTAATACTGAAATGCTAAAGTTAGTCATCACGAACACAAGTGCTATAGATCTTTGATGTACTCTAAGAAAGTTTTTAATTGTATTGACTGAAAAATTTGCTTCTGAAGCTCAATGCTTAGTTAGCAGTATTTTCTAAACTTTTTGATCTTTAGTCCTAGATTTTATCTTTTTGATGGATAATCTTATTGAAATATGGTATTAAATAAAACATTGCTAAGGGACTAGCAATGACTAAGTTGGGGGGTGTGGTAAGCGGTAAAAATATACTAATAAAAATATTAAATTATAAAATAAATTAATCTATTTTTTAAAAATTGATACTTTTATTAATTTTATGTAGGAAGGCCACCAATATGAAGATCTTATTTTTTTGATTTAGATGAAATAAATTTCAGGCAAAACGGACTTCAAACGAGCCCGAAATTGAATTTCAAAAGAAAAAAAAGAGAGCCGATCTGGTTCAAATTGGTTCAGAAAAATTGGCTTAGCAGACCGCCTGGTTCAACCACACCCAGGAGACTGACCCGTTGATGCAACGCTGATGCTAGGCTAATGTCAGCATTTTTTGTGGCGCACGATGGACCGTTTAGATGGTATTTCGAGAATTTTACATGGAGAAGCGCGCTCCGATTGGACTGAAGAATGCGGCGGTCCATGCAACACCGGCTCGCGTCTATCCACGGAGGGCAATTTGGAGAATTTTATCTGATCTGATGAGCACCTTTCACTTGGATTTGATCGGATGGCCAGAATGCATGCGCTGACGAACGACATCCGTAGCTTTCGATCGAGATCCAACGGCTGAGATTCATCCCGACTTTAAAACTAAGAATTAGAGGCTTCTTTGTGCATGATTTGATGGCCCAGATTCAATCCAACAATTGATCTGATGGCTGCCATGAATTCCAACTTGATCTGGGATATTTTAAAGGATTTTTAAGCAATTTTTAGACCATTTGATCAATATCCAATGGTTAGAATTGATCCAGGATTCTTTTTGACTTATATTAAGAGTTTTAAACCTAATTTCAAGAGGATTTTGGTGGAAAATCTACCTCTCAGCCTATATAAAGTCTGCTATTGCCAAAAAAAAAAAGAGAGAGGGGAGACAGTAAAAAAAAAAGGAAAAAGAAAAGGAAGAGAAAGAGAGGAGAGAGGTAGAAAGAGAAGAGAGATTTTTGAGAGAAAAGAAAAGGATTTTTAATTTTTTTTTCTTTTCTTCTTCTGACAATCAGAACATTGATCAAGGAGCTTCTTTTCTTCTTCACAAAGTTCTCCACACCAAGAGCGATGGACCATCAATTTCAGCAATCAAACAATCTAATTTCTTTATGCTTTTTATTTTATTTGTTGTTTTTGAACTTGTTATCATGAACTAAATTTTCTTTTACTAAGGCTAAGGTGTAGCCACTCTTTGATGCAATGCAATAGTATGATTATGATTTTTAATTTTAAATTTTATTCATGAGGAGTATATAAATCTGATCTTAATGCTTTTAGATTACTGGCCATCTTCTAATTGATCTGATGAACATAGATGTTACGGACCAAGTACATCTATGTTAATGCTTCTTGATTATATACCTTGTATTATGAATCAAATTAGAATTCATATGCATGCAGGAAATTTTAGTGCGCTTTGGATCGCAGCGTATTTTAATTAGAGGGATTTCACAAAATTTAATGCATTAATATTTATTTAAATTACACCTGGACCAAAGGGTAATTAATAAATATTGATAGTTTTGCTATGCCTGGACCAAAGGATAGTGAATAAACTAGGAAACTTCATCATCACATGAAATAAAATTAATCTAATAACCTGAATATTGTATTGACTGAGTTGGTGAACCGATTGCTTTAGTAATACATTGCTCTTAAGTTTAAAATCCTAATAATTACACTCTCTCTATTTTCTTAAAATTTTTAATTATTTTTTTATTTTATTCTTTAATTTCTTATTCTCATAAATCAGTCTTCTAAATAAAGCATAGAAAAGAGCTTTTCAGTACTTGTTTTCCAATCCTCTAGGGATGATACTCTACTCATTTACTTTATTACTTAATCGATTGGTGCACTTGCCATAGCTATAGATTAGCATGAATCACTTTGATTTCTGGTGAGACCTCAATTTCTTAGCTAGGGCTATGGCATCATTGTTGTTGCAGTACAAAGAGAAGGCATCTGATGGCATCACTTTGAGCTCTGCGGCAAACTTCTTATACCAAAATGCCTCCTTTGCAGCCTTCGATGCAGTGATGTATTCTGCTTCCATGGTGGAGTCTGCTATCACCGTCTGTTTGAAACTCTTTCAACTAACAACTTCACCATTATAAATAAATAGACTTTCAGATGTCGACTTTCGATCATCTATGTCGGACATGAAATCTAAGTCTATATACCCCTAGACTTGGAGTTCTCTATTACCAAAGACTAGAAACATATCATTAGTCCTTCTCAAGTACTTAAGGATATATTTCGTAGAAGTTCAGTGCTCTTCATCTGGATTTGACTGATACTTGCTCATGACACTCATAGTAAGGGCAATATCAGGTCGTGTATATGACATGGCATACATGAGGCTCTTTATTGTTGAAGCATAAGGGATCTTGCTCATGCATTCAATCTCCTCAGGTGTCCTAGGGCACATCTTTTTGGAGAGATAAATACTATGTCTGAAGGATACTAAACCCCTCTTGGAGTTTTTCATGCTAAACCTCTTCAACACCTCCTCTATGTGTATTTTCTATGAGAGATCCAGCATCCTATTCGGTCTATCTCTATAGTCCTTAATTCCTAGAATAAAGGATGCATCTCCAAGATCTTTCATAGAGAACTCCTTAGATAATCACATTTTGACTATAGTCAACATGAAAATATCATTCCTAATTAGGAGGATGTCATTCACGTACAGTACGAGAAAGACAATAGTGCTCCTATTGATCTTTTTGAAAATACAAGACTCCTCCTCATTCTTGATGAATCCAAATGATTTGATTACATCATTAAAATGAGCATTTTAGCTCCGAGATGCTTGCTTAAGTCCATATATGGATCTTTACAACTTGCATACCTTATGATCATTATCACTGGATGTGAAACATAGTGGCTATTTCATATAGATATCTTCCTCAAGATATCCATTTAAGAATGTTGTCTTCAAATCCATCTGTCATATTTCATAATCGAAATAGACTGCAACAACAAGCAATGTGCGGATGGATTTGAGCATGGCTACTGATGAAAAAGTATCCTGATAGTCAATGCCTTTGCACTAACTATATCCTTTCACTATGAGCCTTGCTTTGAATGTCTCTACATTCCCATCGTACCTATCTTTCTCTTGAAGATCCATTTACACCTAATAGGTACTATACCTTGAGATAGATCTACCAAGGTCCAGACTTGGTTCGAATGCAATGAGTCAATTTTTAATCTCATTGACTCTAACCATTTCTCGAAGTCGATATCTGATATTTCCTCATCATAAGTTTTGGGATCATCACCATGAGCCCCATTTCCTGTAAGGAACATTTTCTCTATATCTTCTGATATAGTACCTAAATATCTTTCAAGACGATGGAAAATTCTACATGATTTATGAGGTGAAGGAGGTAGTGTCTGGGTTGGCTCAATCTAATTCGGTTCCATAGGTTCCTTAGCTCATTTCTCATCGGAGACTTTCTCCTTGAGTCTAATCTATCTTTCGATGCAACCATGTTGAATAAACTATTTTTCAAGAAAGATGGCATATCGACTCACAATCACATTGGGATCTTTCGGAAGATAGAAATAATATGCTAATGACTCTTTAGGATATCCAATAAATCAAGCTCTAAAGAACTTAGACTCTAATTTGTCCACCTATTGTCATTTGACATGGATCGGATAATCCCAAATTCTAAGATGACTCAGACTTGATTTTTTACCATGCCATATCTCATACGGTGTGGTAGGAACGATCTTAGAAGGAATCCTATTCAGTAAATATATAGCGATCATCAGACTATATTCCCAAAGAAATTTAGGAAGATCCGTAAAGCTCATCATGGATCGAACCATATCTAATAGGGTCTGATTTCTCCATTCTAAAATCCCGTTGAATTGAGGTATTTTAGATGGAGTCCATTGAGAGACTTTGCCATTGTTCTTAAGATAGTCTAAAAATTTCTGACTAAGATATTCGCCTCCTTGATCTGATCGAAGAACCTTAATAAATTTTTTTATTTATTTTTCTACTTTGAGTCTAAATTTCTTGAATTTTTTAAAAGCTTAAGACTTATGTCGCATCAAGTACACATACCCATAGCGAGATAAATCATCGATAAAGATGATGAAGCGACATAATTGCCTCTAGTCGGCACATCAAATAGACTGCATACATCAGTAGGTACTAGGGCAAGTAGGTCTATGGCCCTTTTCCCATATTTTACAAAAGGAAGCTTGATCATTTTGCCATGAAGGCATGATTCACAAATGGGATATGACTCGAAAGTCAACGAACTCAATAGTTCAAATTTCTTTAATTTGTTAACCCAGTCTTTGGCTATATGACCTAGCCTATGGTGCCAAAGATACCTATCATTTAGACTATCCCTAGGTTGTTTTGATCCTATGGCATTTACATTTTGCTCGATATTAAAGATAGAAATATCAATATGTAACTGGTAAAGATCATTTATAGAAAAACCACTTATAATTTTATTTCTTTTTTCAAGAATATTACAATGCTCCTTAAGAAAACTAATTATATAGCCTTCTTATGCTAAACATGAAATAGAAATTAAATTCCTGCTTGCTACAGGCACATAAAAATAATCTCTAAGAACTAAATCTAATCCTGATGGTAATCGCAGAGGGTAGGTTTCCACAGCTATAGTGATAACTCTTGCTCCATTCCCGATGTGTAGGATCATCTCACCATCCCTCTGCCTCCTACTCTCCTCAAGATCCTGCATAGAAGTGTACAAGCGAGTACTAGAACCAAAGTCAAGCATCCAACAAGATGCAGAATAAATCATAAGATTAGATTCTATAACGAGCATACCTGCAGAAGGACCTGCCTCCTTGTTCTTCAAGCTGGCCAAGTATAAAGGACAGTTCTACTTTCAATGGCTGTCAGTGTTGCAATGAAAATATTTTTTTTTATCAGCGGCCTTCTTCTTCGGCTCTGCCTTCTTGTTCTTTCCACCATCTATCTTCTGCTTCTTCATGGACTTCTTCTTTCCAAAAGACTTTCTCTTGAAAGAAGTCTGCTCCACAGCAAGTACTAAGCCTTTAGAATCTTTCATAGAAATCTCAACAGTAACCAGCATGTTCATGAGCTTAGCCAAGGTATTCTAAAGTTTATGCATATGATAGTTCATGATGAACTGCCCATACGCATCAGTCAAGGATTGTAGAATTATATCAATCTATAGATCCTGATTTAACTTGACATCAAGCTTCTTAAGATCTTCTAAGTCCTTGATCATCATCAGATAATGATCTTAGACCGACTGTCCATCATGCATCTAAGCCTTAAACAGTCTTTTAGTGACATGATATTTGGCTGTATGACTCTGTTCACCAAACAACTCTTACAAATGAGCTAACATTTGGTGGCTAGTCTTAATATCTTCATGTTGGTGCTAGAGCTCATCAGATATCGAGCCCAACAAGTAATACCTGGCTTTGTTATCTTCATCCATCCACTTCTCGAGAGACACTCTCTGATCAGCAGATGGATGGGTTGGAAAGGTGGAAGGATCTTGTTCTAACACATGAGTCAACTTCTCGAAACCCAAAATAATTTTAAAGTTTCGAAGCCAATCCTTATAATTAGATCTGGTCAGTCTATGGCTGTCCAGAATATGGACTAGTGGATTGGACGTAGTCATCTTCCTATAGAGATTCAAAATTTTTAGTTAGATTTTGTAATCAGACTAAACCAATTTATTTAAAAATTTTATTTTTAAATAAATTAGGCTCTCATTATTTACTCGGATCCCTACACTTTCTTGGCAGAGATGTGAAAATCTCTATGATTATTAATTTTTAGTGGATGGTGTGGTCCCACCGACTGGCTCATCATCTCACCTAACAGTTATTGGTAATGGGTCAATCGATGAGTGAACAACTCTTTTCTAATAATTTTTTAATCATGGTACATCCAAACCTGATCTCTAATTCATGAATCTTATCATGTTCAAAATATTGATCCATCCTTAGTTAAGTTAGACCCATCATTTGCATGAATTAGATTCTTGATTGGGTCCTTCATCATATCCAAAATATTGAGCCCAACCCATCCTCCAACCCATAGCATCTAATGCCTAAAAGACATGGTTGCATCTTTTCGGTGCAACTGAACCACTGTATCCAGCTGAGGACAATCAACCCCGCAAAGGGCTCGCACATCTACAATGGTGGAAGACCTTAGATCTAATATTTTCTTAGGAAGATTTAATTTAGGTCTCTTTAAACATGACTTAATTTAGTCATAATAATTATGACTAACCTAGTGACATGGGTTGGCTCGAATTAGTAGCCATCTCACATCAGAATTGAATCGATACAAATAGCTAGGTAAGTGAGACCGATGGAAGGGATATGCCATTAACTCGACAAGAACACATTTAAGTTAAGTAGCTCTCAATTAAAAGTCAATCGATTGTATCTGCTAGACATACCTTGGACTCTAAATTATTAAATCAAAATCAATTGGGTTAGCCTATAATTCATGCTCGAATCGTGAAGCCAAATTAGATCTTGACTTGATCAAGTCACATCTCAATGTGATTCAATCTTGACCTAGACTTAATCCTATTATACTGGTCAAATCTAAACTTTTTTTGATCTCACCTAACCAACTCTTGATTCGGTTTGATCAATTGCTAGACCTAATTGAACTACCCAAGCCTAAATCTAATTTTATGAATATGTCTTAGATCTAAAAATTTATAATTTTTAGATCTAATTAATTTTATAATTTTAATTATTAATTAAGTTTTAGGTTCATGAATAAAATATGTAATCAAATCTCAGGATTTTAGGATCTAAGATTTTACAGAAAAATAAGTTTGAATTTTTGATTAAGAACGAACGCACAGCATTCCTACACATCATAAGAACATCCCATCGAATGGGAGGAGAGGGACTTTAAATCCTACTTTGTTCTTATGATCGGACGATCAAGGAGAATGTCTTAATCAAAAATATAATTTCTACTATAAAACTAGTTAGATCTAAATCATATATTGCATATACAATTAATGATCTAACTTATATAAGTTTTGCATACATCTCATGTATCATAACTAAATCAATCATGCATACTTTCAGATCTAAAATATTATATATTAAATCTAAAAAATAAAATTTTAAATTTGATCATATCAAAAGTAAAACTATTCTAGATATTTTATAGAATTATTCTATAACTAGTCTAAGCATGTATCTTTCATATCTCATATGAATAAAATAAAAATTAAAAATTTTATTTTCTATTTTTTAAATCTGATTAAAATAATTGTAACATAAAAAAATAGACATAAATTAGATCTAAAATTATATTTAATTAATTTAATAATATGATTATACTAGACTACATAAAGAACTATTCTATTCTTAGTTTAGTCATGCATTTCATACATTATAGATCTAAATCATAAAATTTTTAATTTTCTAATTTTAGATCTAATCACATCAAATGTGATATATAATTTTTTTTAATATTAGATCATAAATAAAAATTAAATTAGATCTAAAATAGATCTGACGAGCTGCTAACCTGGCTTTGATACCAGTTGAAAGAAAAATCCTATTTTTCTTGCACCGGATTGTTCAGATCTGATTGGATCTGAAGAAATATTTTAAAATTTTTTTTATGATCCTAATTAGATATAAGACATATCATGTCTAATCCTAAAGATCTAATATTAAGAATTAAAAAAATAAATCTAATTTAATTTCATACTTTTGATTTGGGTAATTAGATTATCCTGCGATGATCCTAATTGATCCTGAGGTTCTAAAAGGAGCCACGCATGTGCCTGGCCTCTATCAATGTCTACTTGGGTAGTATTTGGAGGTCTTCTTCTTTTAAATCATCTCTTCAAAAATCAGATCTGGATCTGATCTTGAAGTTCTTCAAAACTACTTTGAAGAAGCAGCGGTCGTCTCTTTCAGTAGTGCTGCTTTCTTCCTGATCTGGGTGTCTTTCTTTCTTGGATTGCACTTACGTCTATGCCATAACTTCTTTGGGCATGGAGAGGAGAGAGAGAGGATCAGAGGGAGGCATGGAATAGAGGAGGGCAGCCTTGTGGTGTGATGAAAAGAAAAAGCTCTCTAATCCTAGGCACAGACAGGATTTAAATAGATCCTGCTGCGCCATGCAGTGCTACATCATCCCGATCAATCAGAGCCCTTCATTCAATTAGATCTAAATCTAATTGGTGGAATGATGTCATCTGATCCAATCAAATGAGAATTCCTCAAAAATTCACATAGGTGGCGCCAACACTAGATAAACCAGAACTCTTTGGCGCCTAGGAGTTTAAACCCATCAAAATACCCTAGAGTCCCATTTGTATGGGACTCCATCTCTTATCCACATGGGGTGCAGGCCTAGGGTGGCATGCATCCTCTCTCTTACCTCTTTTAGTAGGAGAACAGGAGCCCTAGGTGCTCTCCTATAGGCACATGATACATGATCCTATGTCCAAGTGTTCAGGGTCAACTGATGACCAATATCCAAAACAGGAATTAGTAGGTGACAGAAATTGGCAGGTGTTGTCTTAAATCTATCTAATGAATTAAGACAATCCTTTTCTAATCTGGACAAGCTCCAGTTAGACTAAGATAAGATTTCTAAGTGATTCCAAATAAATTTGGCTCTGTCGAGACGAACCAAAATGATTACAAAAGGAAAATGTTAGGCTCAATCGTGTGCTAGCATGATTTTCTTGATCCTAATTTGATCTAATCCAAATAAATTAAACTAGATTAGTCTAATTGATGACATCCAGATCTAAATCCTTATTTGTGTGATCTAGTTAGGTTCAGTTCTGTATGGTAATGAGACATGTCACGATCTCTATCATCGACATCATCGAAACATCTTTCGATGGATCAGAACTTTTTTGATTCATACAATTAGAATGATCGATCATTTAAATCATTCTAATTGCTCTCAAAATCCATGAATGATACCTAGCAGTATATGATGGCAATCCATTAGAATCGAAAGTGAACCTCTCGGTATAGTTATCTATGTGATTCGATTGTTCTATCTTAAGCCCCAACTAGATTAGGATTAACACTACTACAGAACCAGGCTATGGCAGCAGTTTGTAACCGTTAACGTAGCCCAAAAAATTATTGCTATAGGCTATGGCAGTGGTTATCTAACTACTGCCACTGCAGCCATCACCATAGGTCTATGGTAGCAGTTGTTGCGGCGGTTATTGAAACCGCTGCTATATAGACCCTATTGTAGTGGTTTTTAAATCATTGCCATAGGCTTGTCTATAGTAATGGTTATAAAACTACTATTATAGACAGTCTATGGCAACAGTTATGGAACCGCTGTCATAGTCTTATCTATGAAAGTAGTTATGTAACCATTATTATAGATCTAATACAGCGGTTGACACATTACCTATGACAGTGATTGGCACGTCTATGGCAGTGGTTGTAGGACTACTGTCGTAGCTTCTAAATAATTAAAAATATAAATCTTTAAATTTTTTATATATTTTATCTAACAAATGTAGAGATATATAACATAAAAAAATATTATAAACATAAAAATATTTCTAAAATGCTAAAATTTTATTATCGAATAAAATTTATTATAATATTTTTTTAAAAAAAAGTACATTAAAAGTCTCCTAAATCTACATCATCGTCATCCTCGAAAGATGGAGCATAAGCTAGAGGTAGAGCTGGAGCTAGAGCTAGAGCTAGAGTCAAAGCTGGAGGAGCTGGAGCTAGAATGCATCCTAATATATCCTTAAAGCCCATGAAGGCACCTCCAAAATGCGCACTGAGCATCGACATCATATCTCTCACGATGCCCTCTAGATGAGATGCGTGCTCCTCAGCCCGATCTACCCCTGTTGTAGCATGATCTGCCCGTGCCAATGCTACCTCAAGCTCCTCCTAACCGACGACACTGAAAGCTTATGAAGAGATGCTCACCTTAGACCAATAGCTAGTTGGCATATGTTCGGGCCTATATCGGATCCTCCTAGAGTGCTTAGGCCCCAAGACTTAAGATAGATGGTCATGGGGGCCAAAGGTATCCGAGCCCTTGCTTGCGAGCATATCTAACTAATCCTCTAATTGTAAGTGCAAATAAAATTTTATAACATATACTATAATACTAATCATATATACTAATATATTTAATACTTACAAAAATCCTCCCGATCGTAGTATTCATCGACCTGTCCTTCTTATCCATATGGCTGGATCGAAAAATCTGACTATGGCTGAGCATCACTCCATCTCTCATCAGTTATAACAACGGATCAGTTTATCAAAAATATGAAAAAAATATCAATTTAATTTATCTACTAAGATTTAGAATTCATTACCTCTCTATGCGCACAACTGGCCATAGACTCATGGTCGAGAGTGTGCATATACTCCTGGACTGCCCGATTCTCCCAGTTCTGATGGAAGGTAGCCTAACAAATATTCAAATAAATAATAAATATTTAAAAAAATTAAATATAATTTTAAGCATATTGAAAAATTTAAAAGTTCATAATTTTACCTCGAACTCTTGGCTCCTCCAATGTGTAACCATCCTCTCCCACTAACTCGGAGGACAGTTCTGTATCCACGGAATAAGCTCCTCTGGAGTGTCTCATCGGTATTCGAGCCATCCTTTGTGGAGCTTGATCTTGTAGCCCCAGTATAACTTTTTGATCTTCTTCAGTCAGACATCTCAAGCCCTCTCATGATTAGGAAAGTTGTACCTTTTCTGTACAAAGTTATCAAAAGTCAATTACAAAATTATTCTAATCAAACATAGTGTAAACATGTAAAATGCATAAATATAATTAAGATGCACTTTCCCATATCTTCTCCCATACCCGATCTCTAATAGTATCATCCATCAATCGCCAGTCTCTGGGCTCTATGAGAATAATGTCTGACCACCTCACAAGCACTCCAAAAAGGCATGCATCTCCCACACGGTCTCCCCTATTGGCCTTTTCTCTACATCATACTATACCATCACCTGATGCTGGTGGTTTCACACATGCGCCATGTATGTGGGACCGTGAAATATCCTACTGAATGATGCACCTACAATGAAAATATGTTTTGAAATTATATAAGTATATAAATACTATATAAAAATAAATAAATAATATAATAAAATATACACTTAGATGCTGGTGGAGTAGCATGTGTTAGAGATGTGGATGACGGTGGAGGCTTAGATGTCGATGGAGTAGATATCGCCGATAGAGTAGATGCCGATGGTGGAGGTCCCTGAGCAGTCAATGCAAAGGTGGATGGAGTATGCTCCAATTGCTCCTTAGATGCTGAACTCTGCGTAACCCATCGAGAGGTAGGGGTGAAAGCTAGATGGCATTTTGGTGCCATCATGACCTGCAACGTTAATGAACATTAACCAACATAACATGTTGAACAATAATCAAAGATATTGCCTTGATACCATCCATATAATTACATATAAATATACGGATGCCAAAGATTATGTACAATGATCAATTGACAGATCTATCGCTATGCAATGCAATAAACAAAAGCAACAAGATAGGAGTTCTCTTAGTGGTCGGGGATTCTCTTAGCGACTGGCACGGTCCACTGCACGGCCTACCAGCATGACATGGCCCAAGGCACGAACTACCGATATGGCATGGCACGGCATAGCCTACCGATACAGCATGGCCCAAAGCACGGCATGGCCTATCGATACGGCATGGCTTGGCCTATCGATACGGCATGGCAAGGTTACATTTTCATTCAATATTAGGTTAAATTTAAACTTTAAGGCCAAGGAATAAACTTTTAAGAGCGTTTAGGTTAGGCTTATGAAAAATTTATATGCATTGAATCTAGCTTTTGTTTTACTAATTATTAATAAATCAATTAAGGGTTGGTGTTCAATTTAGATGATTTTGACTCGTGTCTAGATTTTATATTTCATTTGAATCTTGGTTGATTTTTTTGATCCATCTACCAAGTTGCACATTTTAGTCTTTAGCATATATGATAACATTCTATATATAATATTTATGGTATCTACCAGCACGGCATGGCCCAAGGCATGGCCTATCGATATGGCATAGCACGGTATGGCATGGCACGACCTATCGATACGGCACAGCCCAAGGCATGGCACAACACGACGCGGCCTAAGGCACGGTGATGAGCATCATAAATTCACCAATAAAAGTATTAATTTATTAATTAATTAATATTAATTTTTAAGAATTAATAATCAATTTATATATAATTTTTAAGAAATTCATATTTTTATTAATTTAAAAAATTAATTAAAAAATAATAAAAATTAAAAAATAAAATTTTATAATCAATGAAAAGAGCTCATTTTTTTGATCTTAACAAAATAAGTTTGGAGCAAAACGGAGCTAAAACGAAAAAGATATGAATTTCTAAAAAAATAAAATAAATAAATAAATAAATAAATAAATAAAATGGCTCAAACGGCTCAAGCCGCCAAGCCGCAGCAATCGGCGCATCCAAACGCACCGAGCCAAGCCGACCAAGCCGGCGCACCACGCCATTCACGCTAGCTGACTCAAGCCTAGAAGCCGTCAGCCGGTCCACGATCCAGGCGTGGACCGCTAGCTCAGCAAAATCCGGTGAATCAGAGCTTGCCACGTGGTGGACCTAGACCCCTAAAGGGTCTACAGAAATTTATCGTGGCTCATAAGGATAATTTAGTCTTTTTCGCTCGACAACAGAGGCATTGATTGGTTGCTGTGTGCGGTGCGGCTGGTCCACGCGGTCCATGGGAATAGTGATTATGCGATCGGACGACTGTGGTTGTTTGTGGTCAGGATCGGATGGCTGTGGTTGCTTTCGGATTTAATTCAGCTACAGACATCATGCGAATCACCATCGGACGACAGCGCTCAATCCAAGTGATGATCCGACGGTCCAGAAAGCTCTCGATGGTGATCAAACTCTCATGCGCGTGATTTGCGGCCAGATTTCCTCCATCAAGCGCGATCCAATGGCCAAAAATTAATCCAACTTGATCTGGGCCAATACGCATCTGATTTTAATGATTTTTGGATCAATGGATTCCTGTTGAACGGCTGGATTTTATCAAATTTATCAGAGACATATCAAAGCTATTTTGATTCAAATTTTACTCGAATTCTTTTGTATTTTGATGATTGCAAAGGCCATTAGTCCCACATTACCTTCAGAAATAAAGATCCAACCCCCCTAGCTCTATAAAAAGGACTCTAAGCCTCTTGAAAAGGGGAGGAGGTGGAAGAAAAGCTAAAGTACAGGGTGGAAGCCAAGCTTTGGATAGAAGGTTGCTTCGAAGCTACAGTGCTGAGAAGAAGAGCCGATCTTCTATGCCATCTCCATGCCTATGCTGATCTACGTTCTCCAATCTAGTTTTCTCTTTCTTTAATTTCTTGTATTAAAATTCTGAATTTTTTTTAATTTCTTGTATTTAAATTCTGCATCTGAGTTTTAAATTTAATAAAGAAAGTTTGATTGTTCTTTTTAATTCTAGTTCTTTAAATTAATTGTTCCTTATTGCTTTTTAATTTCATTGCAAGTAGTTGCTAAGATCTAAATAATAGATCTTAGTATCAAATTTATTTCTACATAATTCTATTTTTATTTATAAATCTATTTTTTTAACTTTAATTTTCAAAAACTCTTCTTTTCTATTCTCTAAAAAATAAAAAATAAAAATAATAGTAATAAAAAAATATAAAAATTAAAGATTTTAGAAATAAATCATTACCTCTCTATGGATTCGACCTGACTTACTACTCTATTCATATTTTTTTAATTAATTTAAAAAAAGTAAAGAGTTGGATTTAAACTGATAAACACGGTGTCTTAATGACAACATCGTGCTCCTATCAAGTTTTTGGTGCCGTTGCCGGGGAGGCATAAAAATTAAAATTTTTTCTTATTTCTTTAATTTTTTTTATTGCTTACTAATTATTTTTTTATTTATTTTGTAGAAAAAAAAAGAAGAAAAAAATAATAGATGAAAGAAGAAGGAAGATTAGGGCACGAACAAAACTCTCAAACCTATTTGGTGAGATCATTCCTAAACCCTAAATCTCTTTCCTTATTTTTTTAATATTTGCTTTATTTTTAAATTAATTAAAAATTACCTACTTAAATCTAATTAAAAATCTCATCACAAGATTAGAAATCCTAATTATTTAGAGCATTCATCATATTAGTTTTATTTTTTTTATGTTGGTGATTGCTGGAGGCAAGGTAAGCCTTTCATAATACAATTAGTTACATGCATCTAGTTTAAATTGCATAGAATCCTTTGATTGAAATTTTTTGTGCATAAGCATTTTTAAACCAAATTAAGGACAGCACCCAATTAAAAAAGATAAGGTGGGGATTTGATCACCCTTCCTTGGCCCACAAACAACCAACCAGCATCCTATATTGACCTAAGCCTTTAAATTAAAATCAATTAGACATCAACCCTATGGAACCTTTGCTTTCCGTAGAATGCCATTTGGATTATGTAATGCACCTGCGACTTTTCAAAGGTGCATGATGTCAATATTTTCAGACATGATAGGAGAATTTTTAGAAATATTCATGGATGACTTTTCAGTCTTTGGAGAATCTTTTGAGAGTTGCCTCAATAATTTGAAGAAAATATTAAAACGATGTATTGAGGCTAATCTAGTGTTAAGCTGGGAAAAGAGCCACTTCATGGTTCAAGAAGGGATCGTTTTAGGACATATAGTATCTAAGAAAGGGATTGAGGTAGATAAAGCTAAAGTTGAACTAATTTCTAAACTTCCTCCTCCCACTTCTGTCAAACAAATTCGATCTTTTCTTGGTCATGTAGGATTCTATCGTCGCTTCATCAAAGAGTTCTCTAAAATTTCTCGTCCTTTGTGTAATCTGCTCGCTAAAGATGTTTCTTTTAACTTTGATGAAAATTGTCTTAAAGCTTATGAAATCTTAAAAGAAGCTGTGACCAAAGCTCCAATCATACAACCTCCTAACTGGTCACTACCTTTTGAAATTATGTGCGATGCCTCAGACTTTGCCATAGGAGCTATCCTGGGCCAAAGGGTAAACAAATGTCCTGTAGTGATCTATTATGCCAGTAGAACTCTGAATGAAGCACAAATGAATTATACCACCACTGAAAAAGAGTTGCTAGCCATTGTGTTTGCCCTAGAAAAGTTTAGATCATATCTATTAGGATCAAAAATCATAATTTACTCGGATCATTCAGCCTTGAGATACCTGCTCTCAAAGAAAGATGCTAAACCATGATTAATTAGATGGATCTTACTGCTACAAGAATTTGATATTGAAATTTCAAGATAAGAAGGGATCTAAAAATGTTGTAGCAGACCATCTGTCTAGGATCCTAGTTAAAGATAGTGAACCTATATCAATCAGAGAATCTTTTTCAGATGAACAATTGTTAACAGTTTCACATACAAAGACTCCTTGGTTTGCAAGATATTGTCAATTACTTAGTCATAGGATAAATTCCTGATGGCTGGTCTAAGAATGAAAAGGATCGATTCTTTGCTCAAATCAAATATTATTTTTGGGAAGATCCTGAGCTTTTTAGAATTTGTGCTGATCAAATCATTCGTAGATGTGTTCCTGAATCTGAACAATGGAGTATCTTACAATTTTGTCATACCCTTGCTTGTGGAGGACATTTTTCTGGACGAAAAACTGCATGGCCAAAGTATTGCAGAGTGGTTTTTATTGGCCAACATTATTTAAGGATGCCCATACTTTTAGTCAGGAGTGTTTTAAGTGTCAAGCCTTAGGGAATATTTCAAAGAAAGACATGATGCCTTTGAACCCCATCTTAGTAGTAGAAATTTTTGATGTATGGGGAATTGATTTTATGGGACCTTTTCCACCTTCCAATGGATTTGAATACATTTTGGTAGCTGTCGATTATGTTTCTAAATGGATTGAAGCAATAGCAACACGAACCAATGATCATAAAGTAGTCTTAAAATTTATTCAGAAGAATATCTTTTCTAGGTTCGGATTTCCACGTGCTATCATTAGTGACGGAGGTACCTCATTTTACAAATCACCAATTTCGAACTTTATTACGAAAATATGGGGTGACACATAAGATAGCTACACCATACCATCCGCAAACAAGTGGCCAGGTAGAAGTCTCTAATAGGAAAATTAAGAATATCTTACAAAAGACTATTAGGCCTGATCGAAAAGATTGGTCAGATCGATTAGATGATGCATTATGGGCCTATAGGATAGCTTATAAAACCCCTATTGGAATGTCTCCCTATAGATTAATCTATGGAAAAGCATGTCACCTTCCGGTAGAACTTGAACATAAAGCATATTGGGCAATAAAATAATTAAATTTTAATTTAAACCAAGCTGGTTCCAATCGGATGTTACAATTGAGTGAATTAGAAGAATTAAGGCAAGAAGCTTATGAAAATTCAAAAATCTATAAGGAGAAAATGAAAGCCTTCCATGATAAACATATTTCAAGGAAAACCTTTGAACCAAATCAACAAGTCTGGTTATTTAACTCAAGGCTTCGATTATTCCCTGAAAAATTAAAATCCAGATGGGATGGACCTTACATAGTTAATCATGTATTCCCACATAGTGCAATCAAACTCTATGATCCCAGGACTAAAATTTTTTTAAGGTAAATGGCCAAAGGCTTAAACCATATATCGAAGGGATATCATTAAATCAAAACATTGATCAAGTATAATTAATAGAACCATAATGAATTAAACTGCATTTTGTCTGGCTGAAGATAATAAACTTAGCGCTTATTGGGAGGCAACCCAATACTTCTTGAATCTAATTTATTTTCTCTTTTAGGCTAAGCTGGAGAACCAAAAAGCTAGAGAAGGATCATAAGCTTCAAGACCCATGCTAAATAAATAAACATAATTTACACCTTTTCCTCTCCATTGAGGACAATGTCAATTCAGTTGGGGGTAAAAAGTAAAAAAAAATAATAATAAATAAAAATAAATAAATAAATAAAAATAAAAAATAAAAAATTAATAATAAAATAATAATAATAAAATAAATAAAATATTAAAAAATTAAAAAAAAAAATAATAAATAAATAATATATATAATAATAATAAAACTATTTTTAAAAAAAAAAAATTTTGGATAAACCATATTTTAGGAAAGAGAATCTTAAGCAAAATAAACTAGAAAAAGTAATAAAGTTAGAAAGTATTAACTAATAATGGTAGCGAGTTAAGAAGCAGATTACTTGGTCAGACCATTAGCAGCCTACTTAGGTCATTTAAAGGCTAACAGCACTTCTAATTGCACATGCACACTAATGAAGCACAGTAGGTGTTGATTATAAGGCTAAATTGAGGATTCAATTATCACTAAAAATTGATGGTTTATATATACTTCAATTAAAGAAACTTGAATTTAAGGAAAGAGCTACCTGCTTTTAAAAAAAAAAAAAAAGTGCAAAAAATAGAGTATATGTGGATTGCCCTAAACTAGAACTCTGCACCTTAAATGTAGAAGTTCACATCAAATGGTGAAGGGAAAGGCCAGGATGCTCAGCACAATTTAAAAAATTTAAAAAAAAAAAAAAAAAAAAAAAGTAGTGTGAAAGCTACCTTAATTCATGCACTTAACTTGGGAGTATATAAAAAACTAACCAAAATAGGTGATAAAAAGAAGATTCGTTTTTGCCCTTTGAATCAACACCCAAATGCTAAGTTAGTATTCACGAAACAAAGTGCTGAAAATCTTTAGATGAACTCTAAGAAAGTTTTTGATTAATCTATCTACCATGAAATTTACTTCTGAAACTCAATACTTAGTTAGTGATACTGTCTAAACTTTTGATCTTAAATCCTAGATTTATTCTTGTGAAGGAGGATCTCAACAAAATATGGTAATTGATCTAAACTAAATTCTTTCTTTACTCGAGAACGAGCAAAGCTTAAGTTGGAGGGTGTGATGAGCATCATAAATTCACCAATAAAAGTATTAATTTATTAATTAATTAATATTAATTTTTAATAATTAATAATAAATTTATATATAATTTTTGAGAAATTCATATTTTTATTAATTAAAAAATAATAAAAATTAGAAAATAAAATTTTATAATCAATGAAAAGAGCTCATTTTTTTGATCTTAACAAAATAAGTTTGGAGCAAAACGGAGCTAAAATGGAAAAGATATGAATTTCTAAAAAAAATAAAATAAATAAAAAAAATGGCTCAAACGGCTCAAACCGCCAAGCCGTAGCAGCCGGCACATCCAAACGCGCCGAGCCAAGCCGGCGCACCACGCCATTCATGCTAGCCGACTCAAGCCCAGAAGCCATCAGCTGGTCCACGATCCAGACGTGGACCGCCAGCTCAGCAAAATCCGGTGAATCAGAGCTTGCCATGTGGTGGACCTAGACCCCTAAAGGGTCTACAGAAATTTATCGTGGCTCACAAGGATAATTTAGTCTTTTTTGCTCGGCAATAGAGGTGCTGATTGGTTGCGGTGTGCGGTGCGGTCGGTCCACGCGGTCCATGGGAACAGTGATTGCACGATCGGACGGCTGTGATTGTTTGCGGTCAGGATCGGACGGCTATGGTTGCTTTCGGATTTAATTCAGCTGCAGACATCACGTGGTTCACCATCGGACGGCAGCGCTCAATCCAAGTGATGATCCGATGGTTAGAAAGCTCCCGACAGTGATCAAACTCTCAGGCATGTGATTTGCGGCCAGATTTCCTCCATCAAGCGCGATCCAATGGCCAGAAATTAATCCGACTTGATCTGGGCAAATACGCATCTGATTTTAATGATTTTTGGATCGATGGATTCTTGTTGAACGGTTGGATTTTATCAGATTTATTAGAGACGTATCAGAGCTATTTTGATTCAAATTTTACTCGAATTCTTTTGTATTTTGACAATTGCAAAGGCCATTAGTCCCACATTGCCTTCAGAAATAAAGATCCAACCCCCTTAGCTCTGTAAAAAGGACTCTAAGCCTCTTGAAAAGGGGAGGAGGTGGAAGAAAAGCTCAAGTACAGGGTGGAAGCCAAGCTTTGGATAGAAGGTTGCTTCGAAGCTACAGTGCTGAGAAGAAGAGCCGGTCTTCTGCGCCATCTCCACGCCTATGCTAATCTACGATCTCCAATCTAGTTTTCTCTTTCTTTAATTTTTTGTATTAAAATTCTGAATTTTTTTAATTTCTTGTATTTAAATTCTATATCTGAGTTTTAAATTTAATAAAGAAACTTTAATTGTTCTTTTTAATTCTAGTTCTTTAAATTAATTGTTCCTTATTGCTTTTTAATTTCATTGCAAGTAGTTGCTAAGATCTAAATAATAGATCTTAGTATCAAATTTATTTCTATATAATTCTACTTTTATTTATAAATCTATTTTTTTAACTTTAATTTTCAAAAACTCTTCTTTTCTATTCTCTAAAAAATAAAAAAATAAAAATAATAGTAATAAAAGAATATAAAAATCAAAGATTTTAGAAATAAATCATTGCCTCTCTGTGGATTCGACCCGACTTACTACTCTATTCATTATTTTTTAATTAATTTAAAAAAAGTAAAGAGTCAAATTTAAACTGATAAACACGATGTCTTAACGACAACATCGTGCTCCTATCACATGGCACAGCACGACCCACAGCATGGCATGGCACGGCCTACCGACATGGCTCAGATGCAGAGCTCTACATAGTCATTCGAGGGGTGGGGGTTGCAACCTCTGGGCAGCAGATTTAACATGTTAAACAATAATATTAACAATACATTAATAAATAAACTCTAATAATTTATACCAGAATATTAAAGTCATCACCTAGTAGCACCTACAATATGGACATCACCATCGCTTCTGACAAATGTGTCTAGGATCTCAACAGTACCAGATAAGTTTTATCCTAGAAGAGCACTTTGCATGCATGGTCCAACATCGTCATCAACTTTGATATCATCAAACATATGCCAAGGCACCATCTTCACAACAACACCCCATTGAGGCCCCAAAGGATCACTAATGTGAAAGACTTGACTAGCTTGGGTGGCAAGTATATACGATTTTTCAGTGCGGAGATGGTATTGCATGTTAACGAGAGTAAAATCACACTCATCTATCTTCATCCCAGACTATGACAAGTTATCAAACCAACCATACTTCATCAATGCAATCCTCCCTTTAGAATAATAGTCCAGGATGACTATCTTCTCCACCACACCATAATAGCTCAAATCCTCCATATGAGGCTGTGAATCCCTCGAGCTAACATAACACCGAGTGGTGGCGCTTAACATGATGCCACTATTTTGTGTTGCCATATTTACAGATCTGCTATGAATATTAAATCTATAGCCATTAATGATGAGCTGTTTATACTCATGCACACTACGATTAGGATCCACTGAAAGAGTACACACTTCAGGGCTCACATCACTGGGCGATAATCTCCACATCAAACTAAGGACATGACACCTAATTAGTAAACATGTTCAAATAAGTTGTATAAGGGAAGAATATATAATCGCTTACATGATCTTTGAATCATTCAAAATCATTTTTTCTTTCTCTCGTATACTTAGAGCACCATATTTTACTCTTATGACCTCCTTGTGTTTGCTGCATGCACAAAGAATAAATTTAGGTATAATTGGATATTTTTTTCTACTTATTATGAAATAAATAAGACTAAGTGACTCACCTTATGTATGGCTCAATGACATCACAGTTGAAGAGCACATAGCGGTGTGCCTTATCCCTTTCCTCAATGCTTAAATCAATGAGGCGATATGAAGTGGAATGTCCATCTTGCTATGGAATGGACTCAAATGTAGGCTCGATTGGCTCATACTGATTATCCTAATTACACATCGACTGATTACGATGTGTCTCAAGCTTGTTTATGTATGTGGTATAGAAATCCATATACTCCACACCCAAATAACCTTCTGCTATGGATCCCTTCGGACGATTCATATTTCATACATAAGATTTTAGAGTTTGAATATTCCTCTCAGTAGGATACATCTATCGGCAGAACACTAGGCCTCCAAGTACAACTTCCTCTGCAAGGTGCACGATAAGATGCATCATAATCGTGAAAAATGATGGTGGAAATATCTTCTCCAGATCACATAATATAGTCACCACCCTTGTCTTCATTTTCTTCACATCTTTCTTAAGCAACCTCTTTGCACAAATATCTCTGTAAAAGTTGCAATGATGAATAATAGTCATTCTTACATTGTTTGGCAACACATGACGAATAGCTATTGGGATCAATTCCTGCATTAGCACATGATAATCATGAGGCTTTAATCCCCCAAGTTTGACATTCTTACTATTCACACACTTTGATATGTTGCTTGAGTATCCATCAGGGATCTTTATGTTCTTTAATACACGAAAAAATGTGGACCGTTCGAAGACATTCATAACATAGCATGCATAAGGGAGCCTCCACTGTTCTCTCCCTACCGGCTCTGTATGGAGTGATCTCCTAATACCCCATTCTTTCAAGTCAAATTGAGAATTCAAGTTATCCTTAGTCTTATCTTTGATATTTAAGATTGTTGCCAATAAGAGCTCACACACATTCTTTTCAATATGCATTACATCTAAGCAGTGGCGTAATAAGTTTATCTCCCAATATGGCAAGTCAAAGAATATGCTCTTTTTCCTCCAATTTAAGTGTGTGTCATCTTTCTTTGATCGATTCTTCTTTTTTTTACCATCAATTGGATTATCTTTTCCAAATTCAATACTGAGACCATCCAACTCTCTAAATACATCACTTCCAGACATCCGGCTAGGCGCCTCATCTTCTTCAACAGTGCCATCAAAGGAGCGTGCATACCTTCTATATGGATGGTTTTAATGGAGAAAACGTCGATGCCCTCTATAGCTAAAGCTCCTCTGATATGTCAACATTCTAGATCGGGTGTTTTTTTCACAAATCGAACATGCTAGCTCACCTTTGGTGCTCCAACTCAATATTAGGGCATAGGCTGAAAAATCATTTATTGTCTATAAAAGCGCTGCGTGCATGGAGAATGACTCATTCAGCAAAGCAACAAAAGCTGGAACACTAATCCATAACTATTTCAGCTCGATAATAAGAGGCTGCAAATAAACATCAATGTCATTACCTACCTCCATCGGTCCAGGGATGAGCACTGTCATGAAAGCAAAGGATTTTTTCATACACATCCATAGTGGAAGGTTGTAAACATGAATAAATACTGGCCATACACTATGGACAGTATTCATATGCTTGAATGGGTTGAAACCATCACACGACAAGTCCAATCTCACATTATGTATCTCATTTGCGAAGTCAGGATGTAATTCATTAAACTTTTGCCATGCCTTTCCATCGGTTGGATGCCTCAATGCATCATCTTCTGTTCGATCTTCTTTATGTCATCTCATGTCTTTCGATGTCCTTGCCAACATAAACAACTTTTGTAGTCTCAAAATCAAAAAAAAGTGCTACATCAATTTTTGAGGTACATGAGTCGATGTGCCAACTTTATTTCATTTCCATCTTGACACACCGCACCTCATGCACTTGTTTTGGTTGACATCCCCCTTCCAATAGAGCATGAAACCATTGGGACATGCATATATCTTACTGTAAGCAAAGCCCAGTTGTTCAATAATCTTTGATGCCTCATAATTATTCTTTAGAATTTATGCATCATCCAGAAGAATGTCCCCCAAAAGCTCTAATATATAGTTCACTCCATTATTACTGAATCCATTAAAGCATTTTGCATGATACAACCAGATTAAGAACTCTAGCTTTGCCATCTTCTCACATCCAGAATACAATGAAACATTAGCATCTTCCATCAACTTACAGACCTTCTCTTCGTCCTCACTGTTTATCATTCCACCAACCACAGGATCAGGCATGGACGTCGATACACCATCATTATGGCCAACAAATGAAAAAATATTACGAACCATTTGTTCCACTCTCCCATCATGTTGATCATGTTCTTATGGTCTGCCCTCACCATGTTGGTCCCAATAAATTTCATAATCGGCTTTAAAGACATAAATAGTGAGGTGATCATTTATATCTTGATAAAGTAGCCACGGTCCATCCATACACTTTTTACAAGAACATTGGATCAATCCATGGTCCCCAAATTTTTTTATAACAAAATCAAGAATTTTTTGAAGTCTTATCTCATATTCTGACGAGAGCCTATCAAACTTCATCCACTCCTTATCCATTTTAAAAATGATGATACTATAATTAAATCGTTTGTGAAACTTAAATTATATACTAATGCATTATAAATAAATATGCAATAAATACATCATATCACCAACTAATAGGTAAAGATAGATCCTATCCCATTCAAAAATTGTATTAATTCTGTAGATTTAATACAGTAATCAAACAATATGCAACAAGGATTGAATGAAATTTTGGCAGCATTTTTCCTAAGTTCTTCCATGTAGGGAGAACAAAAGGAAAATACTATCCAAAATTTTATTCAAAATTCTTAGCATACCATTTGATCACTGTAATAACCTATAGAATTATCTATAATTTTTAAATCATCCAAATTAGACAATCAATTGATCATTGTATATAATTCTATCATCCATACAATTATATATAATTATACAAATACCAGAGATTATGTACACTAATCAATTATCGGGTCTATCATTATGCAATACAATAAACAAAAGCAATAAGATATAAACATCATATTATGCAATAAATTCTATAATGAACCCCCTCCCTCCCAATGATGTCGATGAGGTCAGACCCCCTCCCTCCCTCCCTATCTCTCTCTCTCAGTCTCCCTCACTAATGATGGCAGCGAGGCCTAACCCCCTCCCTCTATCTCTTCCTCTTCCTTTCTTAGTTTTGGATTCCAAAATTGGGTCTGGATACTCGAGATCCATTAGGATCCATATCTGATACTCATGTATGGACCCATCGGGTATTCGAGTTTGGATCCGATACCAATAATTAAAATTGGGTCTGGATATGAATATCTAGATTTCAATCCAAACTCGATCCGTTGACAGCACTTGTCCAGTGATTAATAAATAAATACTATGAAATTAAAATAAAAAATATACCTACGACTATAGAAAAGGGGTCGCACCGAAAGCTCCGAGGGTCATTGGCGATGACACTAGAGGAAGACGATGGTGCTAAAGGTAACCTATGAAACAAGAGCAAGATAGTGAGATAGAAAGAGAAGAGAGAGAAAGAGAAAGAGGAAAGAGAGAGGGAGAGGGGGCTCGGAGGGGTGCCGTGATGGGAAGGCCAAGGGATGGCGAGGGTAGGGGGTGGGTGGCCGGGGATGGGGAGGGCAGGCGACGAGCGGTCGAGGATTGGGAGGGCAAAAGGATGGGCGGTCGAGGATGGGAAGGGCAGTGGGCGGGCATCGACGACTGGGGATGGGGAGGGTGGGGGGCGGTGGTCGGGAGTGCAAGGGGTGGGCGGTCGGGCAGCGGTTAGGGATGGAGAGGGCAGGGGATGGGCAGCCGAGGATGGGGAGGGGGGGGACGTCGGCCAGGGATGGGGAGGGTGGGGGTAGACGGCCACGGTTGGGGATGGGGAGGGTGGGGGGCGACGGCGGCGATCGGGATGGGGAGGCAAGGGGTGGGCTGCCGGGCGACGGTAGAGGATGGGGAGGATGGGGGGCGATGGCCACGAAGGGCAAGGGGTGGGCGACCGGGCGGCGGCCGAGGATGCGAGGGGTGGGTGGTGGTCGGATGCGTGAAGCCTCACCGACGATGGAGAGAAGGGGAGAGAGAGAGAGAGCGCATGGGAGGAAAGAAAATTGAAGATTTTTAACCTAACCTACGGTAGTGATTTTTGATCCGCTGTCATAGATCTATGATAGTGATTATTAAAAATTGCTGCAATAAATCTACGGCAATGATTTCATAACCACTGCCATAGATTTATAGCAGCTATTTTCAGTAACCACCATCGTAGGTTGAAAATTATTTTTTTTAAATATTATATAATTTAAAATTTTAATATTTATCTTTATCTTTTATTATCTAAATAATTATCATTAGAGTATTGTCACAAATAATCACCTCGATCTGATGGCCTTAGCTTCATCGATCAGAAATATTTGATTTCGACGATCACGAACGATGATGCGATGACTGATAGATGGAGACCTTCGATTGATTCAAAAATCTATAATGATGATCTTGATGATATTTATATCATACTATCAATGTTTTACTTCAATCGAATATCGTTATCATGTCAATTTAGTACGGAATAATTTCGACTGTTAAATTAGAAACAAGCGATCAAAGGGCTAAACGACATCCGATTATGAGATAACTTTTTAGTTAAATGATCTCTATTTTAATTTTAATCATTTTATATGATGATGATAGTAAAATTCAAATCATTTTTATATGAACTATGAACATTAAGCAGATATTGCAAAAGTACGAGCACATGCATATAACAACCAACGGAGTCAAGAATGGTTATTAGGCGACGTATAGTTTTAGATCGTTCATAGTCTCATGAGTTGAATTTTATAATCACCATCATAAAAAGTGATTAAAGTAGTAGCCAAGATCATTTATAAAAAAAATTATTTCATAATCGGACACCATCTGGTCCTTTGATCACTCGTTTATCGATCAAAATTAACCTATACTAAATTGATTAAGATAATGATATCTGATTAAAATAAAATTTTGATAGTATGCTACAAATATAATTGAGATCATCGTTGCATATTTTTAGACCTATTGAAGGTCTCCATCTATTAGATCATTGCATCGTTGTTTGTGATCGTCAAAATCAAATTTTTCTAATCAATGAAGCTAGGACCATCAGATCGAGGTGATCTTTTATGATGATACTCTAATGATAATTATTTAGATAATGAATGGTGAAAATAGATATTAAATTTTAAAATTATATAAAATTAAAAAAAAATAAAAAAAATTATTGTAGTGGTTACAAATAATCGCTGTCATAGATCAACGTATAACAGTGATTACAAGGAACCACTGCTATAGGTTCGACCTATGGCAGTGGTTGGCCTAACCACTACTATAGATCAGACCTATGATAGCAGTTACAAAGAATCGCTGTCATAGATCGGACCTATAGTAGCGGTTAAAAAGAACCACTGCCATAGGTCAGACTATGACAGTGGTTTCTTGTAACTGCTGCTATAGGTCGGTCCTATAGCAGTGGTTTCTTGTAACCTCTGCTATAGGTTAGTCCTAAAGTAGTGGTTCCTTGTAACCACTGATATAGGTTAGTCCTATGGCAGTGGTTCTTGGTAACTACTGCCGTAGACTCTATTGTAGTGGTTTCGAAAACTGCTACAATAGTATACATTGGCATAGACTTTTTTTGTAATAGTGTAAGGTAAACTCATCAAACCTAATATCCATCATATGAATTAATTATTTGATTCAAGTCTAATGTAGAACCCTAATAGAAACTCTTTCTATCATCTTCACTTTGCAATGGCCATGGGCTTAAGAACTCAATCTCATGATTATCGTAGGGCTACTCCTCATCCACTGAGGTAGATAGATCTTCTATTAGTGCAATCCAATTTCTATAATGAACATGCTATAGCCAACATACACCTTAGAATTTTAAATGGCTAGGAGATCGAGTTATGATATAGTCAAACTATAACACCCTCAAGATAAACTGCCAATGCATCTCAGATCAAAGAATCAGATACACCACTGTAGCATCAAGTCAGTCATCGATGAAAAGATAGACTTTCTTATGACTGCTCGAGGTGGTCACGCTCAGTACCCTCGTTCTCTAATGACTAACTATACTCTCACTCTGATGTCTCCACACCATTGACTTAAGACATATCTATTCTAAGAAAGCGAACGTACACCAAACTTTCGGATCGATCACCATCCTCATGATGATCCTATGGTCGAAAGTAGTTTATGAGTTAACTATAAAAATTCATATCTTAAATTTTTAACTCTTAAAAATATGAATTATCATTACCATTACCTCAAAGAATGTATTACAAACACTTTAAATACACACTATGATAGAAAATAATTTATTTTTTAATTTATAGTCAAAATGATAAAATTATCCTTAGAAATGTATTACAAGTGTCAGCCAATTTGGCTTCTAGTGCACACATCTAACATTTAAAAATCTAGAGTCTAGTTTTCAAGGTTTTCAAGTATGGGAGGTCCTTGGATTTCGATCCAAGGTTCGGGTGATGAGTTTGAGCGCTATGATCATCATCTCTCCACTAAATCTTCCACCCCACCTCATCATCCTCTAAAGTTTATTTTTTGATGTTCTATGGCATCTAGGAGGTTAGGAGAAGGTGGTCAATCAGATCGACCAAGATCAGCCATCGAACATTTCGGTGAGGAGCTAGCACTCCAGTGGAGCTGATCGGGATTAGAAGCCCCATATGGACTATTCATAGAGGCCGGACGACTGTGTGGCTACATCGTGGCATGAGGATTCTCTTTCCAATAGTTTCAAATTATGGAGTACGACTACCCACGCTCAGGTATTGTGCTCTTTACAAGAATTGGTCAATAAATAAGATTTATCGATCAATGCATTCATTATTTCTGATACATATAAGCATGTCTAGATCCATTTATAGGGGTTATGATTAAATCATTGCATGCATAGGTTAATATTAGATTAATCTAATACTTTCACTACTATTTTATCAAAAAAATTTTGAAAAGCATGCCTAGAATCCTGCACTATTTCCAACAAATTGTCCTCCTACCTCCTAGTCATGATAATGGTACAGAATTATCTCTATCTCTTCCTCTGGAACACATCTTCTAATGACATGATTTGCACAACACTTATACAAGAAAGATTCATCCCAAAAATAATGTTTGACAATAAATAAAAACTTCTTTTTTTGTTCAAAAGAAAGATTAAGTGGAAGAACCTTACCAACTAGATAGTTAACAATATCAGCATACCATGAAAATATTCTACCTGATATAGCATAAAGGTGCTTATCTGAGAATTCCTCCTTGATAGGGCAAATATCTTATTCCTTTTCTATGATATTTTCTAGTCTTGATAGGTGATCAGCAACTGAATTCTCTTGCAGCAGAAGAATCTACCTGATCAATCTAGGTTTTTCATCTTTCTTAGCAAGGAGATACTTTGGAGCTGCATGGTCGGTATATACAATAACTTTGGATAAAATAAGATAAAAATAAAATTTATCTAATGCAAATGCTATTGCCAAGAGCTCCTTTTCTGTAGTTGCATATTTTTGTTGGGCCTATGTCAAGATGCGGCTGGCATAATAAATAGTCTGAAAAATCTTATCCTTTCTTTGACCAAGTACTACTCCTATGGCTATATCACTAGCATCACACCACATCACACATCAACTCAAACAGTAGTCATGATAATGGTATAGAATTATCTCTATCTCTTCCTCTAGAACACATCTTCTAATGACCTAATTTGCATAATACTTATATAAGAAAGATTCATCCCAAAAATAATGTTTGACAATAGATAAAAACTTCTTTTTTTGTTGAAAAGAAAGATTAAGTGGAAGAACCTTACCAACTAGATAGTTAACAATATCAGCATACCATGAAAATGTTCTACCTGATATAGCAGAAAGGTGCTTATCTGGGAATTCCTCCTTGATAGGGCAAATATCTTATTCTTTTTCTATGATATTTTCTAGTCTTGACAGGTGATCAGCAACTAAATTCTCTTACAGTAGAAGAATCTACCTGATCAATCTAGGTTTTGCATCTTTCTTACCAAGGAGATACTTCGGAGCTGCATGGTCGGTATTTACAATAACTTTGGATAAAATTAGATAAAAATAAAATTTATCTAATGCAAATGCTATTGCCAAGAGCTCCTTTTCTATAGTTGTATATTTTTGTTAGGCCTATGTCAAGGTGCGGCTGGCATAATAAATAGCCTAAAAAATCTTATCCTTTCTTTGACCAAGTACTACTCCTATGGCTGTATCACTAGCATCACACCACATCAAACATCAACTCAAATAGTAGGGACCAATCTGGTGCCACTACAATAGGTGCCGTGACCAACTTCTCCTTGAGTGTGTTGTATGCTTGCAAACATACATCAAAAAAGTAAAAAGAGATATCTTTGCATAATAGATTAGATAGAGGTCTAGAAATAAAGAACTCCTTTATAAATTGATGGTAAAATCTAGCATGCCCTAAGAAGCTCTGAATAGCCTTTACTGAAGTTGGTAGAGGCAATTTTTTGATTACCTCAACCTTAGCTTTATTCATTTTAATACCCTTATATGAGATCTTGTGGCCTAGAACTATGCCTTCCTATGCCATCAAGTGACACTTCTCCTAATTTAAGACAAGATTAGTATCCTCACATCTTTGTAAAACAAGAAATAAGTTATGCGGGCATTTATCAAATGTAGACCTGAAGATAGAAAAATCATCCATAAAAATCTCAAGAAAATTCTCAATCATGTCATAAAAAGTTACTATCATGCATCATTGAAAAGTAGCTGATACATTACACAAACCAAATGATGTTCTCTTAAAAGCAAATGTACCATCAAGATATGTAAAAGTAGTTTTCTCTTGATCCTCAGGTGCTATGACAATTTGATTATAACCAGAATAACCATCTAGAAAATAATAAAATTCATGCCCAGCTAATCTTTCTAACATCTAATCTATGAATGGAAGAGGATAATGATCTTTTGTAGTTGCATCATTTAATTTTCTATAATCTATGCACACTGTTCACCCAATCACGGTTCTAGTAGGAATTAATTCATTATTATCATTTTGAACTATAGTAATCCCATCTTTCTTAGGAACTACTTGAACAAAACTCATCCAGGAACTATCAGAGATAGGATAAATAATACCTGTATCAAGTAGCTTGATTATCTCTTTTTTGACTACTTTTTGCATCTTTGGTTTGAGTCTTCTTTGGGGTTGTACCGTAGGCTTATAATTATCCTCCATGAGAGTTTTGTGCATATAAATTAAGAAACTAATTTCTTTTATATCTACTATGGTCCATCCAAATGCCTTCTTGTATTACTTTAATACTCTCAACAACTTCTCTTCCATTAAACCTATCAAAGAAGAAGAAATAATAACAGGTAAGTGTGAAGAACCTTTCAGGAAAACATATTTTAAATGAGATGGAAGAGGTTTAAGTTCAAGAGTAGGTGGGTCTTCAATTGATGGTCTTGAAAGACGAGTAGATGATCTTTTTAGCTCTTCAAAATATGGTTTGTATGTGCATGGAATGTATGGCCTAGCCTCCAATAATCTTATACACTCCATTTGCCTTTCATTTTCAGTCAAACCCTCTTGTGATTGGACAATGCAAGCTTCAATAGGGTCCTCAAACCTATTTTCTAAAAAAATACTTATGTACTAATTTATCAATATCATCAATTCAAAAGCAAGTTTGATTATCATTGGGATGTTTGATAGTTTTAAAAACATTAAAAGTAACTTGTTCCTTTTAGATTCTAAGAATTAATTTTCCTTATTAAACATCTATTAAAGCTCCTCCGGTAGCTAAAAAGGATCTTCCTAGGATAAAAGGTACTTCAATATCTTCTTTCATGTCAAGAATAATAAAATCAATAGAAAAAATAAATTTATTTATTTTTACTAAGACATCCTCCACTATACCTTTTAGATATCTGATGAATCAATCAACTAGCTAAAAAGTGATAGTGGTAGGCTTTGATTCTCTAAGACCTAGTTTTTTAAAAATAAAAAAAGACATGAGATTAATACTTGCTCCTAAATCACATAAAAATTTATCCAAACTATAATTACCAATAATGCAAGGGATAGTAAAACATTCTGGATCTTTTAGCTTCTGTGCTAATTTATTTTGGAGTATTGCTGAGCATTCTACATTCAAATGACTATCGCATCACCTTCAGCTTCTTTTTATTGGTTAGAATTTTTTTATGAAACCTAGCATACCTAGGCATGATAGTATCTACAAAAGAAATATTAATATATAAATTCTTTAAAATAATAAAGAAGTTAGAAAATTTTTTATCTAGATGCTGTATTTATCTCTCTAGGAATAATAGTGGCAGCATATAGGGCTTCACATTTGGAACAACAAATTTTATACTCGAGAACCATCCATTTGCTAAATGTTTTGGTGACTGACAAACTTTTATTACTTATTTAATAGTTTTCTCTTCAATCTCTTCCTTATGATGTGGCTCCTCTAGCTCTTTACTACTTCTTAAGGTGATAGCATTGATTTGCTCTCTTGGACCGATCTCTGTATTGCTAGGCAAGGATCCTTAAGGTCTCCTAGGTATTATCTTGGCCATTTGATCCACTTGCATCTCCAAGTTCTGAATCACTACTGCTTGGTCCTGTTCGAACTTAGTTTCCAAGTTTCATATGGCTGCTTCTTGATTTTGCATAAATTTTGTCTTCATATTTCACATGACTGTTTCTTGATTTTATATGAATTTGACCATTAGCTCCTCAATGTCAAACTTCTTCTTAGGTACTTGAAATCTTGGGGATGGCTGTTGTGCTATATTTTGATTGATCAATGAAAAATTTGGATGCTGGCTCCATCTTTAATTATATGTGTTGGAATAGGGATTGTTTTATTGTAGCCTAAAAAAATTATCAATATAGTTAGTTGTATTACAGGCTTTAGTAAAAGGATTACCTATTTGGCAGTCACTTGTATCATGTCCTCCCCCACACGGCTCACACATGATACTCTGTACATGCGCAGTTGCTCCTTTCATGTTATTGAGTTTAGCCTAAAGAGCTGCAATCTCTACTGACAAAATTGTGATGCTATCTACTCGATGCATAGCTATTGGTCTTCTTAGCATCATGTGATTTGTTTGCTACTAGTAGCTATTTGATGCCATCTCATCAATCAGATCAAAGGCTTCCTCCTTCATTTATTGATTAATGGTACCTTTTGCTGCTGCATCAATCATAGAACGATTAGTAAAAGATAAACCATTATAAAAAGCTTGTACCAGAAGCCAAACAGGTATTTAATGATGTGGGCATCTCCATAGCAATTTCTAAAATGCTTATAAGTCTCATATAGTAACTCCATCTCTATCTGAATAAAAGAAGTAATACCATTACATATCTTTGCAGTCTTGGAAGGTGGAAAGTACCTAGCCAAAAATTTCTAGGCTAGGGAATCCTAGGTAGTGATAGAACCTGGAGGAAGAGAATGAAGCTAACTTTTAGTTTTGTCATATAAAAAAAAATAATCTTAACCTAATGGCATCATCCAATACTTCATTAATTTTAAAAGTATCACAGAGTTCATGAAAATTAGAAATATGGGTATTCAAATCATCCTGAATGTGTCCACTAAATTGGACAGTTGCTTGAATCATCTAGATCATCATCGATTTTATTTTAAAGTTACTTGCTCAGACGATTGGTCTCCTAATGCTCGAATCTACATCAGCTATTGATGGTGTGATGTAATCATTTAACGGATGACGTGCCACTTGAATAGCTTCTTGCCATCCCTATGCCGCCATATCTAATCCCAAATTTATATCTTCAAGATCATCAGTTGTCATGATTCCTTTTTGATTTAATCTTTGGATTGTCCTCTCTATTTTTGAGTCAAATGGCACCAAGTCACTACGCCCAATGTGTGTCATGCACTGAACATGCACCAAAAAATAAAATCAAAAATCAAAAATCAAATATAAAATTCTAATGTAAAGAAAGGATTGAAATTTTAATATTATTTTAGGCATAATCATCGTCAACAATGCCAAAAACTTGATATGTGCAAGTATATTGCTAGGTTAAGTGCACTAGTTGATTAAGTAATAAAGTGTATGAGTAGAGTATCATCTCTTCGAAAAATAAGTATTGAAAAACTCATTCTCAAACTTTATTTAAAAAATTAATTTATAAAAAAATTTAAAAAATTAAATAAAATAAAGAAATAAATTAATAATTTATAAAAAAATAGAAAGGATGTAATTTTTAAGATTGAATATAAGAGTAGTAAGATACTAAGGCAATCGGTTTATCAACTCAATCAATTGATGGAACTAGATCTAGGGTTTTAGGATTAGATCTTGAATCTTTTTCAAAATCAGACAGTGAAAGATTAAAATTAATTAAAATTAATCTAAAATATCCTAGATCTATGATCTTATTATATGATTATTGCATGATATTTAAATAAAAAATTAAAAATTAAATAAGAAAGAAAAGATTAATCATATCAATCTAGATCTATACAACATCTAATATAGCTATAAAATAATAGATCGAATCTATTACCTAAGTAAGTTAGATATTCTAACTTATTGATCTAGGCTTGAGGATGAAGTCATGAGCTACACACGCATCCGGTCTCTAGGAGTCATCAACACAAGCCCACGAACACGATCAGAGATCCTGATGCAGGCACAGTATGCTAGCATTGCACTGATCTCTCTTCGACGATCGATCCAATGCTTTCTTCTATGAAACTTGGATATTCCAAAATACCAAAAGAAAAGGAAGAAAATTTGTGATGTTGATACACCTCTCAAAAGCTCACAAAAAAGTAAGGAAGAGATCTAGAATAAAAATCCTAGAAGAAGACCCTCTTCTTCATTCTTTTTCTAGACATCCTAATTTGTGTTTCTAATATCTCCGTGACCTAGATGAATTTTTCTTTGATTTTTCAACAAAAAATATATCACTCAAATGTGTGCAATTCACTAAAATTTTAGCCAAAAAGTTTTTTTAAATAAAGAGATATGTAGAGTCCAAGATTGGTCAAAAATCTAGATAGGAAAGTCACCAAATGGCAGGTTGTTGGGGCGCCCAACTCTTGGGCGCCCCCACCTTACATTTCTTCCATGGACCAGCAAGGGAGGGTGCAACAAATTCCAAAGAATGCCATATGAGAGAGAGAGAAAATAGGAAGGTGGCGGCATGAAAGGAAGGAAGTCTTTTGGTTAACTAGGATTCTATCTCATAGAATCCTAAAGCAAAACTAACCTTCCCTTTTGACTTGGTCATCTAACAAATTTTCATATGAGAAAAAGGAAGAAAAAAGAATGCATGAGATTGCTTGGGGTGTGGATATTTATCATGTAAAAACACAAAGAGAAAGGGGTGGGGCATGAGGATTAGGTGGCGTAAGGAATAGGGAGTCCTAGTCACACTATGACTAAGACTCCTATTTTGACCTGGTCAAACAAGATCTTTTAATAAAATAAAAATAAGAGTAAATCAATCTAATTAAATAAGATCCTAATTTATTTAAGGACTTAATTAAATTAGATTTAATTTTAATTTATTTTTTTAATCAAATTAAAAAATTGGATTGACCTGAGTCCTAGTTAGACTAGAACTAGTTCTTTCTTACACTTGGCTTATCCAATAAGCTAATTGGACATGATCCAATCAAGTCCAAATCAAATCTAATTAAACCATATTTAATTAGACTTAATTTCACCCTATTGGCTTAATCAAATTAAGCTAATTAGTAATCAAATTACTAATCGATCCTCCTGCAACACTTGCACTAGGTTAAATATCAACCGTATTGATCGTTTAATCCTAAAATGATTCTAAATTATTGATCAACCATCCGATCGAAATGTGAACTCTAATGTATGTGATCTTATAGGTTCAAACATATGTCAATAGCATAGGAACAAATTCCTATACCAATCGAAGTAATCATCTAGCAATGATACCCGACGGTTGGATAGGTCGAAAGGCGTAGAACACCATCCTTAGAATCCATGCGAATATAGTTTTCATATAATTTATTTTCTTGACCAAAATGATTGCAAGATACATCAGAGTTTAGCTGTCAACTCTGATCAAGTTGTCCACATTGTATATCAAAATATCAAATCCATCTGATGGATTACCCTAACCAAGGTTTTGCTATATTGAAATACAGTGATACATTCTTCTCCAACTTTTGGAGTAGTCAATTCCATCTTGATCACACTCCAACTTTATAAGTACTTGACTATGCCCAGAAGCCTTTCATTGTTGAATTAAAAATTCAGTTAGTTCGGTATCAAAGCATAGTGAGTTGCTTGCAAGTCACTGAGGTGATCTCAGGTCTAAGGGATACTTATACTTATATCTCATTATAGACATTCTTGATAGTAGAATGCTTTGGAGTTGGTCATGTTCAATGATGATGTACCCATATATCTCATCTATATGCCATACCAGTATCTCCACACTCCTTGGTTAAAAGAACAATCAACCTATATGGCATACAGTGACCTATGCTTGATAGATGCTATCATCCTAATTAATAGCCTATCATTTGGTCGTGAATAAATTTAAGAACTAATCAATAAATCCTCTCTTTATCAAAACTAAATAGTCCTAAGAACTTCATCACAACAATGGAGTTCATTAGAAAATGTACACTTATGATGAAAAAGATGCCAAAAAAAATTTATTAATTAATAAATTAATTATAATATCTCAATCATCAACAGGCTGATGATTGACTTTGGAATATAATTTCTAATAATTTGCACTTGTCCTTAAGCCATTCGGCACAGTATCTAATACCCATCTTCGACTTATAGTTGTCAAACTCCTTGATTGCCAGGGCTTTAGTGAAGGGGTCGACTAGGTTCTCATTTTTGTTGATCTTCTGAAGGTCGACATCACCACGATCCATGATCTCACGAACCAAATGGAAGTGGCATAAAATGTGCTTTGTCCACTAGTGTGCCTTCGGTTCCTTTGCTTGAGCTATGGCGCCAATGCTATCATAGTAGAGCAGGATTAGACCATCAATGAAGGATGCTACTCCAAGCTCGGTGATGAACTTCCTCAGCCACAAAGCTTTCTTTGCTGCATCTGATGCTACCATATACTTTGCTTCACAAATAGAGTCAGCCATTATATGCTGCTTGAAATTTTTTCAGCAAATGGCTCCACCATTTAGAGTAAAGATGTACCTTGACATACTTTTATTATCATCTTGGTTAGATTGAAAGCTGGAGTCTGTAAACCCCACAAGTTTTAGATCTGACTCACCATAAATCAACCATTGATTCTTAGTATTTCTTAAATACTTAAGGATGATTTTAACCACTTTCCAATGATTATCTCTAGGGTTAGACGGATATCTACTCACTACTCCTAGTGAGTATGCCACATCTGATCTCGTACATATCATTGTATACATAATAGATCCCACTATCGAAGCATATGGGATTCTACTCATACGCTCTTTCCTTTTAGGAGTTGTCAGATAATCTTTCTTAGAGAGAAAAATTTCTTGACCTATCGGGAGATAGCTCTTTTTGAAATTCTCCATGTTGAACCTCTTCAACACAGTTTCTATGTACGTGGATTGGGATATACCAAGCATCCTTTTAGATCTATCCTTATAGATCTTCATCCCTAGGATGTAGGATACTTCATCCAAGTCCTTCATGGAGAACTATGATGACAGCCAAACTTTTATTCCTTATAGTGTGGAGATATCATTCCTGATTAGGAGAATGTCATCCATGTATAAAATAAGAAATACCACTGCTGGACCATTTGCCCATTTATAAATGCAGGGTTCTTCTCCATTTTTACCGAAGTCATACATTTTGATCACTTTATCAAAATGCATGTTCCAACTTCGAGATGCTTGCTTTAATTCATAAATAGATATCTGAAGCCTGCACACCTTGGATTCATTTATGGATGTGTACCCCTCAGGTTGTATCATATACACCTCTTTGGTTAGCTCTCCATTAAGGAAAGCCATCTTCACAAACATCTGCCAGATCTCATAGTCCAAGTGGATAGCTATTGCAAGCATTATCCGAATGAATTTGAGCATTGCCACTGGGGAGAATGTCTTGTCATAGTCAAAACCATAATGTTGACGATACCGCTTGACAATCAGATGGACTTTATAGGTCTCCACCTTTCCATCTGTGCCTTTTTTTTTTTAGAATATCCATCTACACCCAATGGATTTAACCCCTTTAGATGGGTCAACTAATGTCCATACATCATTGACCTTCATGAAATCCATTTCGAATCTCATGGCTTCTAGTTATTTCTCAGAGTTGGATCTCTGTATCGCATCCATATAAGTAATCGGATCCACATCATTCTCATCGAGTTCGATGGGATCACCATCTTGGACCACGAATCCATAGTATCTGTTTGGATGGCACGGTACTCTACCGAATCATCTTAATGGTGTGGGTTCATTAGGCTTTAGATCTGATTTGATCAAATCCGACTTAGGTTCAACATTCTATGTCGAACATTCTACCTATTAAACTTCATCAAGTTCAACCTTAGAGATAATAGTTTCTTTACTAAGAAACTTCTTTTCCAAAAAGGTTGCCCTAAGACTGGCGAACATCTTTTGTTCATTAGCATGGTAGAAATAGTATCATTTCATCTCTTTTAGGTATCCTATAAATGTGCACTTATCAAACCTAGGTCCAAGTTTATCTGTAATTAATCGTTTGACATAAGCCGAGCACCCCTAGACCCTGAGGTGTGATAGTACTGGCTTACATCCTATCCATATCTCATATAAAGTTTTAACCATAGATTTACTTGAAACTTTGTTTAAAAGATAGCAAGCCAATTTGAGTGCATATTCCCAAAGGGATATCAGCAAGTTGGCAAAACCCATCATGGATCATACCATGTCTAATAGAGTCTGATTCCTTCTTTCAAATACAACATTATGCTATGGCATTCCTGGAGGAGTCCATTAGGAGAGAATCCCATTCTCTTCTAGATATGTGAGAAAAGGTATTTTCCTCCTTGATCAGATCAAAAAGCTTTAACATTCGTTCTAGTTTATTTTCTACTTCACTTTGAAATCATTTGAACATTTCAAATGAATCTAACTTATGTTTAATCAGATAGATATATCCAAATCTGGATAGATCATCCGTGAAAGTGATGAAGTAGACATATTCACCTTTGACACTAGTACTTATTGGTCCACATACATTAGTATGTACTAGTCCTAAGAGTTCAGTGGCTCTCTCACCTTTTCTAGTAAAAGGTGACTTAGTCATTTTACCAAGAAGACATGATTTACAGGTTGGAAGCAATTCACAATCACTAAGTTCGAGGATACCCTCTTGAGCCAACCTGCTTATCCTATTCTTATTTATATGACCCAGCCTACAGTGCCATAAATAGATATCTGTCACATTATCTAATCTAGGATATTTGCCAGTTGAATAGACTACATTAACAAGTTGTGATATCATATATACACCATTATTTAATTATCCATAGAAAGCAGTAACACCATTCATAATGACATTATAAACTCATTTTTTTATTGAAATTTTATAATTGTTCATAGCCAAAAGGCCTACAAAAATGATATTTAAAAAGAAATTAGGATAGAAATGACAATCACTAAGAACAATGATATGAGATTCAAATATAAGTTTCAAAATTTCTAAAGTTAGAACTAGAACTGATCTTCCATCTCTAATGTTCAGGAATCTCTTGCTTTGTTTGAATCTTCTACTGACCTACAACTCCTGCAACAAATTGCAAATATGATAAGAACTTTTGGTATCCAATACCCAGTCAGTAATATCACATACAGAGAAATTATAAGGAGTTATCATATAAATAACTTGCTTAGCAATAGCTTGCTTCTTCCTCTGCCTGTTCGGATCTAAGGAGGTAATGTACCGAGGATAGTTTTTCTTCTAGTACCCTTACTTTTTGTAAAAGAAGCATTCAGCTTGACTCTTATCTGACTTGACTTTTTGGATCTGAGTCTGCATAGATGTCCGAGCCTGAACATGCACCTTCATGGCTTTCTTCTTCTTGTTCTTCTTTCCTTTTCCATAGGGTTGAGAATGAGAAGACAAACCTTTCACTAAGTTCACTGACTCTTTGTGGAGCTGCTGATCCTTCTCAAAGTTTTGAAGTAACCCCAGTAACCCATGGTAGTCAACTTCAGGCTTTGACATTCTATAATGTGTAAGGAATGGGAGATAAGACTTAGGCAGCGAGTTTAGTATTGCATCTTTCCCAAGTTGTTTGTGCAACAAAAAGCCGAGATTGTTCAAGCACTCTATCAACTCGATCATGTATAGTACATGATCAATGACAGAGGCTCCATCCTACATTCTGGCATTGAAGATGGTGCAACTAGTCTTGTGCCTCTCAATATCATCGAGTGTGCCAAAAGAATCCTCCAATAGTTGGAGCATTTCATTTGGTTGAGCTGTCTCAAACCTACGACTAAACTCATCACTCATCGTAGCTGGTATAATGTAGTGCACCATGGTTCGATCACTGAGCCACTTCTGATAAGTATCTCTAACTATTCCACGTGCATTGGTAGCTGGCTCCTCAAGTGTAGGATCCGTCAGCACATATAGGATCCATTCATGCTCTAGAACAATCTTCAACTTTCGGTACCAGCTATCGAAGTTTAATCCCTCCAACTTATCATTGTCCAACAATGATCAAAGCAATAGAAAAGTGACCATATCTGCATAAAGAAATATAATCTAATTAGTAATTGATTTATTAAACCTAAAGATTTGGACTTTAATCAAAAGGGTCTCCCACTATTTTATTCGAATTGGTAGCCTCTACCTCTAATTCGAGAAATTATCCTAATTTCTTAGTGGATACTAGAATCCATATAAACTGTACATAAGCCCAACTTTGGTTGGCCCATCCATGTACATCAAAGGGTTGGTTCATAACCAATTATTTCTCTAAATAATTTTTAGTAATTAAATTTTTCCCTAGGCCCTGATCAGTTGGCTTTGGCTTTCTCAGAAAAGGGTTCAGTTAGGTCCAACCATTAATATGACCATACTTGGTCCATCCAACCAATGAATGATCGGGTCTAACTTTGGTTAGCGCACCTGACCACCATTTAGAAAGATGTATCCAAGAGATCATATAATGAATGATAATTCCATCAATCGATTAGCACCAGGCCTTTGGGCCTCTAATGATTATCCGAATAATGGATCCATTATCATCCACTTTAATGAAGGCTATGATCTAGTTATCATATAACTATTTTATTTTAGGGACCTAATAATTTTAGAGGATTTATTTATAGAAGTGAGTAGGTCAAATTAATCAGCTTATCATGATCCTCCCACTGGCTTCACCAAGTCAGCTTAAGAGAGACCACTAACAGGCTGGTCTAGGAGCACCTAAATCAGCCACACTGATTTATCTAGTTGACATGGGTCAACTCAAATTATCAAATGATCTGATCATAACTCAATCTCACTAAGAAAGCTAGATAAGTGAGATCAGTGGAAGGATCTGCCAAAGCTTGCCTTAGACACCATAAAAAATGGTCAGATAAGTGGGCTACCAATTAAAAACCATCGATCGTATGTGGCAAACTTACCTTAGATATCAACTTATTTAATTAGTCTTGATTAGATCAACCTAACAGTTCGAGCAAGATCTCTTAGCCAAGAATCAAGTCTATTTGGTTCTTTTTAAAGACATGGACTTGACCAACTACAACTATTATAATTGATCTACAGAATCCTTAACCTAATCTAAGACAATAATTGATTAGATTTAGTCAATTCTCTAATTAAGTCCATTCTTTAATCTAATCTTAGGTCTAACCCAATTAATGGACCTAATCCGTACTAACCCATTAACCCAATGTATTATGATTTGTATCATAAGATCTTCAATTTACAATCCTAGAATCTAATCAAATAACTTCTTAATTCTTAATTAAGTTTTGGACTAATGGTTGGGGTTTAGCTTTTCAAAAATAATTTTTATATTTGTAAAATATTTTTATAACATGATTCTATCAACCAAGTTGCATATTTGATTCATAATCAATATGTAAGTAAACTAAACATAAAACTACTTTAAATCTAATCTAAACAGGTTCATGTAATTGAAATAGTTTCAATAATAATCAATCATAAATCTCCCTAGATCAAATCTAACATATTTATGATGATTGAAATTAGATTAAAATTTTTTTAATCAAATTATAAAATCTCTTAGATCTAATCTAAAATTTTATGATCAATATTTTAGATCAGTACATACTTGGACAATCTATCCACTATAAGGGATAAACCTTGCAGCAGAAAAATCTTATGACAGTTCGTACAATCTAAAATATTTTATTTCTAGATATAAAACTATTTTAAATTTATTAAATTATTAATAAAATTCGATCAAATCTAATAAATTTATGATTAGAGTCAGATCATCACGAACTAGGACAATCTTTTCACTGTAAGGGATAAATCTTATAGTAAGACAACCTTATGGCAGTTCATGAGATCTAAATTTTTTTAATTTTATATTTAATAATTAGATTATAAATTAAATTTAATTTGATGAATAATCTAAATATATATAAAAATCATGTAATAAGAACCTTATTCTGATACAAATTAATAGAACCAGATCTAGGATTTTAGGATTAGATCTTAAAACTTTTTCAAGATCAGGCAGTGAAAGATTAAAATTAATCAAAATTAATCTAAAATATCCTAGATCTAAGATCTTATTATATGATTATTACATGATATTTAAATTAAAAATTAAAAATTAAATAAGAAAGAAAAGGTTGATCATATCAACCTAGATCTATACAACATCTAATGTAGCTATAAAATAACAGATCAGATCTGTTACCTAAGTAAGTTAGATATTCTAACTTATTGATCTAAGCTTGAAGATGAAGTCCCAAGCTGCACATGCATTCAGCCTCTAAGAGTCATCCATACAAGCCCATGAACACGATCAAAGATCCTGATGCAGGAAATCAGCATAGTATGCTAGCACTATGTTGATCTCTCTTCGACGGTCGATCCGATGCTTTCTTCTTTGAAACTTGGATCCTCCAAAATATCAAAAGGAAAGGTATTAGATTTATGATATTGAGATACCTCTCAAAAGCTCACAAAAAGGGAGGAAGAGATCTAGAACAAAAACCGTAGAAGAAGACCCTCTTCTTCTTCTTTGTTCTTTTTATAGACATCCTGATTTGTGTTTTTAATATCTCCATGACCCAGATGAATTTTTCTCTAATTCTTTTACACCAAAGATACCTCTCAAATGTCTACAATCCACAAAAATTTTATCCAATTTTTTTTTTTAAATAAAGAGATTTGAAGAGTCCAAGATTGATCAAAAACCTAGACAGGAAAGTCACCAAATGGCACGTTGTAGGGGTGCCCAACTCTTGGGGGCCCCCACCTTACTTTTCTGCCATGGACCAGCAAGGGAGGGTGCAACAAATGCCAAAGAATTCTGTTAGAGAGAGAGAGAGAAAATAGGGAGGTGGCAGCATGAATGGAATGAAGTCTTTTGGTTGACTAGGATTCTATCTCATAGAATCCTAAAGCGAAACCAATCTCCCCTTCTGACTTGGTCATCAAACAAATTTTCATATGAGAAAAAGGAAGAGAGACGGGAGGCATGAGATTGCTTGGGGTGTGGAGATTTATTATGTAAAAATACAAAAAGAAAGGGGTGGGGCATGAGGATTAGGTGGCGCAAGGAATAGGGAGTCCTAGTCACACTAGGACTCCTATTTTGACCTGGTCAATCAAGATCTTTTAACCAAATAAAAATAAAAGTAAACTAATTTAATTAAATAATATCCTAACCCATTTAAAAAATTAATTAAATTAGATTTAATTAGATTTAATTTTGATTTAATTTTTTAATTAAATTAGAAAATTAGGTTGACCCAAGTCCTAGTTAGACTAGGACTAGTTCTTCCTTGCACTTGGCTTATCTAATAAGCCAATTGAACTTGATCCAATCAAGGACAAACTAAATCTAATTAAATCATATTTAATTAGACTTAATCTCACCCTATTGGCTTAATCAAATTAAGTCAATTAGCAATCAAATTGCTAATCGATCATCCTACAATACTTGCACTAGGTCAAATATCAACCGTATTGATCGTTTAACCCTAAAATGATTCTAAATCATTGATTAACCATCCGATCGGAATGTGAACTCTAATGTATGTGACCTCATAGGTTTGAACCTAAGTTGATAGTATAGAAATAAATTTTTATACCAATCGATGTGACCATCAAGCAATGATGCCCGACGGTCGGATAGGTCGAAAGGTGTAGAACACCATCCTTAGAACCCATGTGAATATAGTTTCCATATAATTCATCCCCTTGACCAAAATGCTCGTAGGATATATTAGATTTCAACTATCAACTCTAATCAGATTATCCATATTGTATTTCAAAATATCAAATCCATCTGATGGGTTATCTTGGCAAAGATTTTGCTATATTGAAATATAGTGAAACATTCTTCTCGAACTCTTGGAGTGGTCAATTCCATCTTGATCACACTCCGACTTTACAAGTACTTGACTGTGCTTAGAAGTCATCCATTACTAAATTAAAAATTCAATTAGTCTGGTACCAAAGCATAGTGAGTTGCTTGTAAGTCACTGAGGTGATTTCAGGTCTAAGAGATACTTAGACCTATATCATATCGATGACATTCTTGACAGCAGAATGCTCTGAAGTTAGTCACGTTCAATGACGATATATCGATACATCTCACCTGTATGCCATACTAGTATCTCCATACTTCTTAGTTAAGAGGACAACCAACCTATATAACATATAGCGATCTATACTCGATAGACGCTGTCATCCTAATTAACAGCCTATCATTTGGTCGTGAATAAATTTAAGGACTAATTGATAAATTCTCTCTTTATCAAAACTAAATAGTCCTAAGAACTTCATTACAACAATGGAGTTCATTAGAAGATGTAAACTTATGATGAAAAAGATGCCAAAAAAAATTTATTAATTAATAAATTAATTATAATATCTTAACCATCAACAAGCTGATGATTGGCTTTGAGACATAATTTCCAACATCAATAAAATATTTAAATAATTATATAAATTAGGTCAATTTTATTTCATATGACGATAGAGTCTCCTAAGATATTCACTTTTCTTTGGTCCTGGTGTAGCAAAATTATCAATACTTATTAACTATCCTTTGATCCAGAAAAAATTTAAATAAATATTGATGCATTAAAATCTATGAAACTCTCTAATTAAATTATGTTGCATCCAATGCGCACTAAAATTACCGTATGTATAGGAACCTTAATCCAATTTAGACACAAGGTATATAAATCAAAAAGCATTGGCATAGACATATTTGGTCCGTATCATCTATATCTATCAAAATAATTAGAAGATGGCCAGTAATCTAAAAGCATTAAGAATAAATTTATATACTCATCATGAACAAAAATATGAATCTAAAATCTAATCATAGTAAATATTATATCAAAAGAGTGGCTATACCTTTGCCTTAATAAAATAAATTTAGTTTATGATAAATAAAATATAAATAATAAATAAAATAAAAGATAAATAAATGTAAATAGTAGACTACTTGTTCCTAAATTTTGTTGTCGATTGTTGCTCTTAGTATGAAGAAGATCGATAGAGGAGAGCTATTACTTGATGTGCTGGATGTGGGAGATAAGTAGAGGAGAAAGAAAGCAGGAAGAAAGCAAAAAGAAAAGAGCTCTCTCTATGATTACAAACCTCTTTCTTGATTCAAAACCTTGACTTTTCTCTCAGATCCCCCTTAATTTCTATTCTACCTAGCTCTGCTCTTCCATGATTGTTCTATAAAAATCACCATACTTCTCTATTATGGCTATAGGGGTTTAAATAGGATCAAGAGGGTGAGATTGATGAGTAATCCTGAAGAAATCAAAATTAAAATAACTGAAACAACTCAAATAAAGACCTTGGATCATTTCTGACCACTGGATTGAATTTAAACAATCCAAAAATCACTTAAAAACCACATTTTATCACCCAGACTAAGTCGGCTTTAACAGAAGCCATTGGATTGGTCTGATTATGGATTTTAAGCCATTGGATGGCACCTTAGGGGAAGCCTGGATCTTCAACTTAAAACTAGAAATCATCTCAGCCATCAGATCATCATTGGCTGCTATCTAAACTGCACGAACGTGCATGGCTACCTGAGTTGTTTAATCAAAATAGGAAATTATTCTGATCATTGGATCAAGATCGGCACCCTCCTTAGTTGTCAGATAGTGCAACTCGACCGGTGCACCATGAGTTGCATCACTTTCTAACCAATCGCCACTTGCTGCATCATCCAAAATGATGAAAATACCCCCACCCCATGCACTATTCCAGCTCATGATGAGCTACATGGTTTCCTGACGTTATTATGACATCAGGCTAGGCAAGTTCAGCATGGGCGGTCTATGGTTGGGCTAGGCTTGTTCTGAGCTAGTTTTTGAGCCAATTTGGTCTGGATTGATCGGCTTTTAATTAATTTTTTTATTTTTAAACATTGTTTTTCAGGCCAGTTGAAATCAGATTTATTTGAAATTCTTTTTTGAGCCAGAAAATCGAGCTCCTCTCATTGGCGACCATTTTTTCTACTAAAAATAAATAAAAGTATCAATTTCTTAAAAATAAAATAAATTATTTTATAATTTAATACTTTTATTAGTGTATTTATAAAACTTATCACTTATCACCATCGCCCTCCACCCCTTGCGGTGCCCCACCACCCCCCACCCTTGCGGTCCCCACTTGGCCTGTCACCACCACCCCCACCCCCTCCGGTGCTCCTTCACCTCCCACCCCTCGCGGCCCCATCTAGATTGTCACCACTATCCCCCACCCCTCATGGCCCTCACCTGACCCGTCACCACCACCCGACCCCCATGGCACTCCTCTACCCCCACTCCTCATGGCCCCCACCCAACCCATCACCACTTACCCCCACCCCTATGGTGCCCCTTGCCCTCCAACCCCATGGCCCCTACCTAGCCCGTCACCACCACCCCACCCCCTGCGGTGCCCCTCCACCCCACCTCATGGATCCATGCCCATCACCACCACCACACCCTGGCCAAACACCCTCCCTCTCATCTCTTCATCCCTACCCAAGCACCCACCCTCCCACCATGCCCTATGGCCCTCCACCCATCACCGACCACCGCAAAACACTGGCCACCACTTGCATGTAGAAAGATCAACAAAAAAATCATTGCACTAAATATGGAGCTTACCTTCAGTTCATGGTAGCGATAACGGCAACGGTGGTGGGGGTGACGGTGGCAATGGGAGATGTGCTTGCCAGCTGATGGAAGCCCAGGATGAGGGGGAGAGAGAGGAGAGGGTTTTGAAGGTTTCGTGGGAGAGAGAGGAGTGGGTTTCGCAGGAAGGAAGGAACGTCAAGGTGACTAGCATTTAAAGAATGTTAGTGATGGAAATTTTTTGTCAATAAAATGATTATTAGTGATGAAAAATAAATTTTCGTCGCTAATAATTTCTACCAATTAATTTTACTAAAAAATTTTTCCTTTAAAAAAATAAAAATTTTAAAAATTATTTACCTTGAAATATTAATTTACGTCACTAATACTAGTTATTAATGATGAAATAAATTTTTTTATCACTAATTAATTATTTATGATGAAAAATTTTCATCATAATTAATAAATAAAAAATTAAAAAAATAAAAAATTATTTATGATGAAAAATTTTCATCATAAATAATCGACTTAGATTGAGATTGAGTTAGCCCTTCAAGCAGATAAAAAATAGTGTTTGAGAATATATGGCACGAGACAGTCAAGCTGGCTCGAACCCAATAGAATAATAAATTTTTGCAATGAATAATGTTTATCACAAATAATCAATCTTTAATTAGTACTTTAAGAAAAATAAAAGGATGGGTTATTTGCAACAAAACTTTTCCATTACAAATAATATATTATTTATGATAGTAAATAAATTTTCTTCATAAATAATAAAATAAGTAAATGATCTTAAATTAGTAATTTAAAAAAAATTAAAGGATGGACTATTTGCGATAGAAAGATGCACCATGCATGGTCGATGCAATGGGGTTGAGGGGTACGAGCACGTCCGCTATTAAATAGCATGCAGGAAATTAGTATTTTTTATTATTTTGAAAATTAGCATTCTTTTAAAAAATAATTTTTTTTATTTTTTTTATATATTATATAATTTTAAAATTTGAAGCCCATCTTCATCATTCATTATTTAAATAATTATTATTATAGAATCATTACAAAAGATCATCTAGATTAGGTAGCTTTAGCTATGTCGATCAATAAAATTTAATTTTGACGGTCAAGAATGATTGTATGATGATATGATAGATAGAGATCACCGATGGATCTAGAAATTTACAACGATGATCTCTATGATATTTGAAGCTTACTATTAAAATTTTATTTCAATCAGATATAATTATCATAGTCAATATAGTAGAGGATGATTTGGACCGTTAAATAAAAAATGAATGATCAAAAGGTCGAATGGTGTTTAATTATAAGATGATTTTTTTAGATAAATGATCTTTGCTACTAGTTTGATTATTTGTATATTGGTGATCATAGAAGGCAAATCGTGCATATATTAACCATCTAAAAATATGTCTCTTAATACACATTTTTAAAGTCCTTAAGTAATTATACTCATGCTTTTTAAAATCTACTTAATATGAATGATTCATATATGCAGGGTAAGAATTTTATAATTACCAGTGTACTAATGATTAAAATAGTAGCAAAAATTATTTATCTAAAAAATTATCTTATAATCGGATGTTGTTTGGTCATTTGATCACTCTTTTTTATTTAACGGTATAAATCATCCGATGTTAAATTGATAATGATAATGATGTCTGATTGAATTAAAATTTTGGTAGTATATTATAAATATCATAGAGATCATTGTTGTAATTTTTTAGATCCATCAGTAGTCTCTATCTATCAGATCATCAAGCAGTCATTCTTAACCATCGAAATCAAATTTTATTAATTAACGTAGCTAGAGTTACTAAATCGAGGTAGTCTTTTATGATGATTCTCTAATGATAATTATTTAAATAATGAATGATGAAGATAGACTTTAAATTCTAAAATTATATAATATTTAAAGAAAAATAAAAATAAAATATTTTTTAAAAAATAATAATTTTTAAAAAAAATTTAAAAAAAATACTAATTTGCCTGTGTGCTATTTAACTATGAATGTGTCTGCACCTCTCAATCCCACCGTATCAGCCATGCATGGTGCATCTTTTTATCGTAAATAGTTCACCCTTTTAGTTTTCTTAAATTATTGATTTAAGGTTGATTATTTATGATGTAAATTTTCTATCATAAATAATGATCATCATAAATAATTCATTATTTATGATAAAAATTTATTTACTATCATAAATAATAAATTATTTATGATAAAAATTTCCATCGTAAGTAGTCCACCCTTTTATTTTTCTTAAACTACTGATTTAAGGTCGATTATTTTTAGTAAAAATTTTTCATCATAAATAATTTGTTATTCCTCTAAGCCAGTTCAATGGAGGCTCGAGCCAACTCGACTATGTATCGTGTAATAGATTTTTGAACACTATTTCTATCTATCTGAGAGGGCTGGATCGATCTTGATCCAAGCTGGCTCGATCTTAACCTAAGATAGCTATTTATGATAAAAAATTTTCATCGTAAATAATTCATTATATCATCATGCTCGAGCTGGCTTGTCGAAGGCTCGAGCCAGCTCAACTATGTCTCATTCAAGCTCGACTGTGTCCTATGCCATAGACTCCCAAATAATATTTTTTGTCTGCTTAAGAAGGTCAGCTTGATCTCGATCTAAGCCAGTTCAGTCTCAGTTCGTGTTGGCCCGACTGTATCCAAGCCAGCTCCATTTATATGCCAGCTCCTTTTCTTAAAATATGAATTTAAGATTGATTATTTATGATAATTCTTTTATTATAAATAATTATTATTTATGATAAAATTTTATTTTATTTTGCAAATAATTGATTATTTATGATGAAAAATTTTCTTTGCAAGTAATTCATCATTTTATTTTTCTTAAATTACTTATTTTAAGGTCAATTATTTATGATGGAACATTTTTATTGTAAATGATCAATTATTTATGATATAATTTTATATTACATTGCAAATAATAGATTATTTAAGCTAGAAAATTTTTGTCATAAATAGTCTGCCCTTGTATTTTTCCTAAATTACCTATTTTAAGGTTGATTATTTATGATGAAATTTTTTTCATTGCAAATGATCAATTATTTACATCATAAATAAGACATTATTTGTGATGAAAAATTTTTGTCACAAATAGTTCATCCTTTTACTTTTCTTAAATTACCTATTTTAAGGTTGATTATTTATGATGAAACTTTTTCATCAAAAATAATTATTATTTATGATGAAAATTTGGATTATATCATAAATAATATATTATTTATGATGAAATTTTTTTGTCATAAGTAGTCCACCATTTTATTTTTCTTAAATTATTGATAGGCATCATTAATTTATTAATAAAAATATTAATTTATTAATTAATTTATATTTATTTTTAAAAATTAATATTTTTATTTATGTTATATATGAAATATTATTACCAATAAAAGGAGCTTATTTTTTTGGTCAAATAAAATAAATTTGGAGTGAATCTAATAAAAAATGACTCCAATATGAAGATTTAAAGAAAAAAGAAAATAAAATTAAATCGACTGGACCACTTTGGCTCAGTCGGTTTGCTTAAAAATCCAACTCGATCTGACTGATCAGCCTTATAGCCATAGTGCTAGCCCAGTCCAAAGCCACATTCGTAGTGCTCGCCCACAGCCCATTCCCCCAGCCTTGCCTGATGTAAGGCTCACGTAAAAAACCATGCGGTCCATGTTGTACCACAATAGTACTTAGTTCGTCATAGATCCTTAATTGGTCTACCATGAAAAAATATGGCTTATGGAGTATTTTCATAATTTTAGGTGATGCGGTGCTTGTTGATTTGCTGGAGTCTTCGGCATGCCCGGCTCACCATATTCTACAGCACAATAATTGTGTGATCCAATGGTTGTAGTGGTTCCCAGTCAAGATTGGATAGTTATGGTATTTTCCTAGTTTGGTTCAAATAGCTTAGCTCCATAGTGAGCCATCCAATGGTTCCAAGCAATCCAGACTTTGATCTAATGGCCAAATCATACCCAAACTTCAGTCCAATGACTAATGGAAGCTCTTGATGCTGATTCACATGCCCAAAGTGTGATCAAATGACCATATCTCCTCCATCAAATGTGATCGGATGACTAGAACCTATTCTAACTCAAATTGCGCTAATTAGCAAGCTTTTTTTAGTATTTTTTGGAGCTTTAGATTCCCATCTGATGGCTAGAACTCATTGAACCTCACAGAATGTGATCCAGTAGTGTTTTAAGTTAATTCTCTCTCAGATTCTTCAACAAACACCGATCTTTACTCTACTTTTAGTCCCATACTACCTGATAGCAAAGGTTCCAGCCCTCTAGCAACGATATAAGGACCTCAAGACTCTAGAGTTCAAACATCCGATCAAGATGAAGCCACGGTATAGGATGGAAGCGAGACAAATGATGCCAAGAGGAATAACCAGTCTTCTACACCATCTTCATGCCGACGTTGATCCAAGATTAAGACCTTTATTCTAATTTTTATTTCTTCTCTTTTTCATTTTAATTCTTATATTTAAATTTTGAATTTTAATTTTAATGCAAATTTATTTTTCTTGTTCTTTAAATTTTAGTTTTATTTTAATTGCTCTTTAATTTTATTTTAAGTAGATGCTAAGATCTAAATAGTAGATCTTAGTACCAAGTTAATTTTTCTATAATATTTAAATTTTACTTTTTAATTATAATTTATTTTTCAACTTCAAAACTTTTTCTTTTCTTTTCATAAAAATCAAAAATTTTAAAATTAAATTACTATCTTCCTATGGATTCGAATCAACTTGCTACTATCTATATGTTTCTAATTATTTTAAAGAAGTCAAAATTAAATTAATAAATATAGTATTTTAGTGATAATATCACAGTTTTATCAATTATCTACTTTAAGATTTATTACTTGTGATGAAAAATTTTCATCATAAATAATTATAATTTTTTATGGAAATTAGGGTTATGTCATAAATAATAAATTATTTAAGATAAAAAAATTTTATCATAAATAGTTATTTTTCTTAAATTCCTAATTTAAGATTGATTATTTATGATGAAAAATTTCTATCATAAATAATTTATTATTTATGATAAAAATTTATATTATATTATAAATAATAGATTATTTATGATGAAAAATTATTTTTATCATAAATAATTAATTATTTATAATAAAAATTTCTTCTATCATAGATACAATTATTGGCAATGAAATTATTTTCATCACAAATAATTTCATCATAAAAAATAAGTTTACTTATAGTGAATTTTGGGTTTAGCAACTAATCTAGAGTTCATTTGCCTTTATTATTGACATCCTTGATAAAATCTATCATGGCATGGAGAATTTGATTTTGTAAGATTTGCATGATTCTTTGGAAAGAATTTGATAGATGTTGTTGCTTTGAATTTGTTAGCTTTGGGAGCAGAGTGGTTGGTCTCGCATAGGGATGTTGGAGTGATCTGCAAAATAAAGTCTGAGCTGGAGGATTTGACTCCAGCAAGGATCCTCTAATGCTCAAGTTAGTAGAGAATAGAAGAGCAACAATGAATTCTCTAAGAAAATTCTTTTCTGCTTATCTGGATCCTCGAAATTTTTGATATTTGTAGAGAAGATGTCTCATGGATGTTGTGTCGTTTCATTAATCTTGGGCCGCTAACCATTTCATTCTGGTATGACGGCCACTTTCTTAGAATAAAACCATTACTGGTATGATCTAGATGCCTAATCTGTTCCCATGAGATTAAGCAGAATGGATAATAGTTTGATTATAGCTAGATTACAACTAGGTCATTGCCTATCCTCAAAGAAAATTGCCAAATATGCTAAAGAGCTATTCATTCGAGATAATTTAGGAGGTTTGTGTGTTGGATGAACTGTTGTTGGAAGAAACAACTTAGAAGCACACCTCAATTCATCCTTCGGGTTGGAGGGTATGAAGATAATCTCTTTGCCTCAGTGCATTGGTGCCTCCATTCTGGTTTGAGGTGCTTTGGTCACTAGCTCGATCGATCCGAGGTATTTACATTACTACTATAATACTATCCTCTAGTGTTGAGTTTAAGAATCAGATGAAAGAACTATTCTCAAGTAATGCTTTGGATCGAGTAACGTACACTTTTACTTGTAGTTGTGCTTTTGGCATTTAATAACTGATGACGTCCGCTTGCAGCATGGGCCATCAAGAATGACCATGATTGGGGGGAACTACTTTGTTGTTGGTTCTTTTGAGAATGATTCAAAAGATGCCTTTTTGTCTTCACCCTCCTTTTAAATCTGCTTAGAAGGTGAGCAAAAGGGGGGCTTTCATTGTAACAATGCTTACCATTTGCCGCACTTAGAGATTTCTTCATGAGTTTTGAAAGTAAGATGGATCCTGCATTGGCAAGGATGTTGCAATTATCGTTGGCTCGAAGGAGACAGGCTTGGGCCTTATCTGCTTGTTCTTTAGTTTTTGGAGTATTACTATTGAGGCTTCAAATGTTGCTCCCTCGACTATGCTTCTTCTTGCTTTGGTGAACATGGGGGATGAAAACAAATCGATGAATCTAGCAGTGGAGGCCATGGTAGGGCCGGTGAATTCAGCTATTGAAACTATCGTGGAAGTGATTTTGTCGACTTCTTCGATGGAGATTCTTACAAAGGGAAGCTTCTTAGGAGAAGCTTCTATAGAGGGTCTCCCCATGAGGATGATAGAGGTTGTGAAGATGGCTAAGCCTTCCGAATAGGCTGGGATAATTGAAGTCATAGACCAAATGGAACAAGCAATTTTCATCTCTGATCTTCTTCCGATCGAAACTCAAGCGAAGGTTTTGCAACCAGCCCATCCTCCTCCATCTGCTATGGAGATCCTTAGAACTATAGTGGAGTTCTTAGAGGGCCACCTCCCATTTGAGAAGAGGCGAGCTTTGGAGGGAGAAGGTGCTTAGCATTGGATGGCAAGTGCCTTTAGGATTTGGTTTTGATTGATCATTATTTGGTCAATTTCACCAAGATAAATTTCAGAGCTTCATCTTTGGAACACACCGAAGCGAGGGAAAAGATTGACAGGCTGAGATTTATCTAGAGCAGGAGAAGGCCGCTAATGCCGAGCTAACTAAGAGATTGATTGCTCTGAGAAGGCATTCTCCAAAGCTCAAGAGATGATTAAACATCGACAGATGACGAGGTAAGGCGGATTTGCAAAAGAAATGAAGACCTTAAGAGACAAAGGTCAAAAGCTAAAAGAGAATATCGACAAGCTCGTGATGACATTGACCATTTGAGAAGGACACTTAAGGGGTAAAGAAACTCTTGCCTGAGGTTCGCTCTCCAAGGGATTTTGATAGGGGTCCAACTAAAAGGCCCAGGACTTCTGTCAGGGAGTACCATGAGGAGGGTATGTCCCAAAGGGCCAACGGTCCTTCAGCAAGAGGGGTGCTGACAATCCGAGAGCCCTCAATATCCCAAATCAAGCTTCGAAGGATGAGTAAAAGGCTAGATCAGTTGTATAAAAAAGGGACTGACATCATGGTCCGAGCCTGCAAATTAAAATTTTCTATAGGCTTTGAGAGATGCAAAGAAATGGCTTGGACGCACCTTCCAATAGACGATATTGAGTTTTTGCAAATGGATTTATCATATAAGAGCTTGAGGATCATGATAAATCATTTCCTTGGAAGACTTGTGAGTGCGTCTGATAGTCTTGTGGTAGAAGAGGCCGACATTGAAGAAGGCCATTCTAGAGTTAACCATCAAGCAGGTTAAGAGATCTCAAGTTGTATTTCCTTTTCTCTTCTTCTCTTTCTCTTTTTTTTGTTTTTTGTAAGCCGGATATGGCATTAAGACATGAATAAAATTTTGTTTTTGCCAAAGATGTTTGTTCCTTCTTTTCCCTCCTGTTTTGTGCCATGCACCAAGCTTGTAATCGAAACTTTGATCTGAACTATGTCTTGTTGTTCTCAAAGTATTCATCAAATAATTTGAAGGGATCTGAAAGGAATGAAATCAAAACCACCTTTGCACAATGAGCACCACCGCACATCTTTGCACATTCCTTCAAAGGTGGTACAGAGCATGATTCCTACTGTTCGTATCTGTTATCGTATTAGCAGTGAAGGTTGCATCTAATTAATGATCACCATGCACCTGAGATACATCGGTTTGTGTTTTCTATATTTAATGTTCTTAGAAGGTGAATCATTTGAAAATCTTATTGGTTTAATTTATATAAAACCTAGATGAGACAAAAGGTAAAACTCTATTGTTCCTTTTGTCATAGGTTCTTTATTCGCAGGTCTTCTTCTTCATTTTTTTTTTGCCTTTTTTCTTTTGAAGAAATGGCTCATCATGGTGATAATAACTTCACTTCAATGACCTTCTAATCTAAAGTAATGGAGAGAGATTTGGTGCTGCTTCATAACTAGTTCCATATTCCTCCAAAATTTCAGTTGGAGGTTTCGAAGGTGGACGAATAAGTTTACAGTCCTCCCTGAGGTTGAATGAGCCTCTATAAGGAGTACTTTTGGGTTGGGTTGAGGTTTCCTCTTCATCCTTTTTTTGTTACTTTTTTTCATTTTCTTGAAATGTCGCTGTGTTCGGTAGTCCCAAACTCATGGCGGCACATCTATGATTTTACCATAGCATGTCTGTTGATTGAAGTTGAGCCTAGCATCATACTTTTTCATTATTATTTTACATTGAAGAGACTCCCCGATTCACATGGGTAGTGGTTATTGCCCAAAGGTAGCAACCTAAGAGGCGGGGGGGGGGGGGGGGGGGCGGTGAATTTTTATAAAAAAGCTCTATACAAGTATGTGCTTAACTTAATTCAATTCAATAAATTTAACTAGTGTATGCAATGAAATCAAGTATGAATGAACTTAAGTAAGAGTTAATCTAAAATAGTAAGTAATTAGCTATTTAAAGCATGCAAGATAAGTAAAGCAATAAAGAAGAAAGCACAACACAAACGTGCAAAGATTTTATAATGGATCGGTGTAATCCTGCACTTATATCCACTCTCCAAGGTCTCCTTGGAAATTTTATTATAATTCTAGATTACAGTGTAATTATTTTGACCCGAGATCACAAACAAACCTAGTTGGTTTTGTCGAGCTCACCAACCATAACCCTACACCGATAGTTTTCTTGGGATCACTATCAATCCGATTGGTTTTCTAGGCTTACCAACCAAAATCTATACATCATCCAATTATCGACTTGGACTAGCCTACATCCCAAGTTTCTTTCATCTAAAGAAACTTGTAAAGAAACAAAAAATATAAATATAAAATTTTAGCTCAAAACTAATAGCAAAAAAGAACTCTTTTGATGTGCAAAGAAGATGATGAATATGTGCTCTTTGGTAGCTTCTCTTCTCTTCAAATGATACTGAGAGACTTGTTTGACATGTTGTGAAAGATGAATCATGAATGCCCTCTGAATTTGAAGCTCAAATCTCTCTCTTTTCTCTTGTTTTTGGATATTCAATATAACACCCTTTCCTTAAATGATTTTCTTTCTTCAATCCTTAATCTCTTAATCCAAAATATTTTTCTCACTATTTTTATACTTGGGAGTGACTCTTGAGTATGTTTTGGCCATTAGCAAGCTTGGACTAGTCATTGGAGTGGAGAATGGCCTATTGAAAAAGTGCAGAAAACTAGTCATTATAGCCTGTCCCGACATTGGGGTCAATACCTTTCCTTCAGGTGTTGACACTTTTTCCTCAGGTGTCGATAATTTTCTTTAGATATCGACACCTCCTGAGATTCGAAGAATTTCTACTCTCTATCTTCTATTTTGTGCAATAGAGGCCAACCCTGGGATCATCCTCTAGCATAGGGATCATTCCTGGGGTCATCCCCTCTGCATGCCAGTCCATGCCTGAGCATGTCAGAAGCCTGGAGTCGACACTTTTGCTCTTGGGATCGACACCTAAACTTTCTAAACTTTAAAAACTTGAATTTTTTACCTCATTTCAGAATAGGGATCGACACCTTTAGCCTTGGGGTCGACACCTCCAAATCTGAAACTCAAAAATTTATTCTTTGAAGCCCTTGGGTTGATGATTTTATACAGATCTTTTTTTGGATTAATTCTTTAATTTGAATACCTGAAAAGATCTCGTTTACTCATGAAACACATGATTAAATACTCAAATACTCAAAGTTTGACAATCATCAAAATCAATCATGGGGTCAACAATCTCTTTCTTTTTGATGATGGCAAAACTTTGAGTATATATATAAAAATAAAATTAATGCATTTCAAAAGCTTTGCTAGTATATGTTATGAAGTGATAACATAAATAATTATTAATGCACACTTCATAAAAGCTCTCATTTAACTTAAATTTAGATATTTCAGGATGTTTAAAGCATTATCATGAAATGTATAAGCTCAAGCATAGTATATACTCAACAAGTCTTTTAATGGGAGGGATTAAAGATTCATCACTAAAATCAATACATTTTAAGTCAAATGAATTATTTCCCCTTTTGAGAACTTGCTTTTTGATTCAAAAAATTATCTTTTAGTTTTAGAAAATTTGGCTTAATAATGATTTGAAGTAAGCATAATATTTAAATCAAAATTTAGTTTCTCCTTTGCTTAAGAAATGTATTCTTATGGGAAGAAGCAAGAAGGATCAAAAACAATCAAAATTTAGATAAAGATATCAAATTTAGAAAATTTTAAGTCAAGTTTGGACATTTAATCATGAAAAGTAAGCATGTAGGATATCAAATTCATATTGATGTCACTCTCCCTTTTTTGAAAATATTTGAATCCTGATTTTATCAAGATATTTAAGGGATAGTGCCAAAATTTTATTTGATACCACTAATGTAGACTTTCGATTTAGGTTCAAAAATTAGAGCTTTTTAATTAAATAAGTGAACATGATATTTATTCTTTCCTTTACTTAAAAGAATTCTAGTAATTTAACTTGGAAAAGGTATGTAGCACGAATGTATCGAATAAAAGAAATTCGGCAAATGATGTTTCAATTTTGAAAGTCTTTCATATGATAGAACTTAAAATCATTTTTACATCTTTAAATGAGTCTTAAGTTTGAAGGAGTGTCAAATTCAGCTTGTTTGTAGCATAGAAAATATTATAAATTAACTCCAAGTTAACTTCTATTAATTTTTTTTTAGGAAGTATAGTAATATAGTCAAGTAGACAAAAAAAATAATAAGCATATGTGAATCAAAGAATGAAATTGAATTTTCTTAGCACAAGTCAATTTGAATATTTCAAGATAAAATATGATTTATTACAAGAAAAAATAGGTTTAAAGTATGTTTCAAAATTAGTCAAACTCCAATTAATTGTTAAGAGTAATTAATCATTCAAATTATGTAAGTTAAGACTGAAAATTTAGAAGCACATGAAAGCTTAATGGTATGTGCAATGAATGTTCATTTTCCAACATAAGTCACTTAGTAACTTGGAACAAATCAAAGTATTTCTTTCCCTTGTTCTTTCAAATTATGCATATTTAACAAGAATTTATTACTAAAATTTAGATTCATGAGATTTAAATAAATTTTCAATCACATTATCATTTCTTCTTTAATGTTTTCTCTCTCTTTGTTTTACAAACATAGCCACTTTCATAACTAAGTAAAATTTTAAGATCACAAAGCATTGATTGAGTGAGGCAAATCATTAGTTAATTCACATATCAAACAATCAATCAAATAATTCATTGAAGTCTTAAAATTTATTTCTTTCTATGTTAAATGATTTTATTATTCTCCCATTTTAACAAGCAAATTTTTTTTTTAATTTAATTTTTTATATTATCAAAATTTAATATTTATATTTATTTAAATTATGATTCTTTAGAATTTGCTCCTTCTTGCTTTTGTAGCAAAATTCAAAATCAAAGATATAAAATGATAATAAAACATCAAGCAATTTCAATATTGATCAAGCCATTTTGACATCAAATATTTTAATATTGATTAAGGCATCACATTTTTCAAAACAAATTTTTTTTTTTCATTTACTCCAAAAATTGTTTACATGAACTGATTACATATGAGGTCAAAATGTAAACTCCTATATTTTGTCAAAAAGTAGATTGCTAGGAAGCTCTAAGGCTACATGAGTAAGGTCCTAGCATCCTAAGAGAAGGGATCAGACTCTAAAAATTGGGATTAGATGAAGGAGAAGGAGATGGTCTAACATCTATAGAAGGCTGGCCAAAAGCATCTATCCTCATAGCAGAGATCTCCTAAATTAGATGTGTTAGTGTAGAAAACTATTGACGTCAAAATTGGCTGGAGTTGGAGAAAATGAGGCTACCGCCGACACCTACAAGATAAGTCCTAGATCGGAGGTGGGGTGGCTCTGATAGGATCCTCTGACGGTCAAGTCAGTTCTCTATCTATAGAAATGGAGTACTCAGAGAGATTTTAGTAGAGGTTTTATAAAAAAATCAAGAGCTTGGAGAAGAAGGCATATCTGGAGGATTCCTTATATAGGAAGAGCCCTTAACAAACTAATAGTGATAGCCGTAATCATTTGGTAGTGGGTCATTCAGGGCCACGTGTAGTTTGTTATGGAGAGTAGTGTCTGTTATCGTGATGTGCCAGCCTGTTAGGACCTGATACCTGAAGTTCAAATAGGATAGCTGCAGGCGATGAAGAGTTTCTAGTTATTGTTATTCTAGAGGGACTCGAAGGTTATTGAGGCTGACTGTGCATAGGCTATTGCTTGCTATTTGCTATATCGACAGCATGCACCAAGGTCCTTTCGGACTGCTGGAAGGGGTCTGAATGGAATATTGCTAGGAGAGAAGCTTGACCAAGTTGGGCGCTTCAAGCAACCGAAAGAAGAAATTTGGGGGGAGTTTGTCTATAGAAGAAGTATGACTGGAGGAGAAGTATGGAAGGAGTTTGGCTGGTCGAGAAGTTCAGATAGAGTTTGATTGGCGAAGGAGTCTAGTTGGAGAAGAAGTTCGACTGGGGAAGAGGTCCGATAGGGGGAGAAGTTTGGAAGGAGTTCGACTGGCGAAAAAGTTTGGAAGAAGTTCGACTGGCGGAGAGGTTTGGAAGGAGTTCGACTAGTAGAGAAGTTCGATGAAAAAAAAGTTCGGAAGGGGTTCGACTGCTAAAGGAGTCCGATTGAAGGAGAAGTCCAATAGGAGTTCGATTACTGAAGGAGTCCAACTGAAGAAGAAGTTCAGTAGGAGTTCGACTGGTGGAGAGGTTTGAAAGGAGTTATCCTGAAGGAGTTCATCTTGAGAGAGCTCATCCTGGAGGGAGTTCATTCTGAAGGAGTTTATCATGGGGGAGTTCATCCTAGGAAAGTTCATCTTGAAGGAGTTCATCCTAGAGGAGCTCATCTGAAAGGATTTCATCCTGGAGGAGTTCATCCTGAAGGAGTTCATCCTAAAAAAGTTCATCCTAAGATAAGACACCAAGCCGAACTTTGACAAGAGTGGATTTAATCCGAATAATAGTCTCCCTACTTCCGAGTTCAAAATTTGAAGGAAGAAAGTACAAAAAGGATGACTATAAAAGTTTTTTTTGGGGCTCTGCACTCGTTAGATGGAGAGCCTTGGTGTTTATTGTGCTGGCGTCGAAGCTTCTTAAATATGAGATGATTTAAAAAGATAATTTTTCAAAACATCCATCAAAACTCTATCCCAGGCATGATGCAATTATTGCTCCGTCAGGTCGTCAGGGATTGGCATGATGGACTGGACACATGATAGGTCGGAATTGACTGGAGGAGGTCTACAATCATAACCATCTCTAATTTCTCTAGCTATTTGAACTTCTCCTTCCATCCAACTTCTCATTTTTGCCTGCATCTTCCCTCTCCTTCATTATTCACTGCCTTCGAGCACTTTGTTCTTCTTCTTCTGAGTTTGAGGGAGACTTCACCTCTTATTAGAGTTTGGAGAAGATTCTATCTCTTATTGAGACTCGAGAGAGCTTTTATCTTCGAACAAGATTGAGGAAATCTTATCTCCTATTGAGGTTGGGGCTCCGGAGAGATCTTATCTCCTATTGAGGTTGAAGCTCGGAAGAGATCTTATCTCTTGTTGAAGTTGAAGAAGATCTTATCTTCTATTGAGGTTGAAGCTTGGGGGAGATCTTATCTCCTATTGAGGTTGAAGAAGATCTTATCTCTTGTTGGGATTGAAGCTCGAAGAAGATCTTATCTCCTGTTGAAGTTTAAGATCTTATCTCCTATTAAGGTTGAAGAAGATCTTATCTTCTGTTGAGGTTGAAGCTCGGAGGAGATCTTATCTCTTATTGAAGTTAAAGAAGATCTTATCTCTTATTGAGGTTGAAGGAGATCTTATCTCCTGTTGAGGTTGAAGCTCAGGAGAGATCTTATCTCTTGTTGAAGTTGAAGAAGATCTTATGTCCTGTTGGGGTTGAAAAAGATCTTATCTCCTATTGAGGTTGAAGCTCAAGAAATATCTTATCTTCTATTGAAGTTGAAGGAGATCTTATCTCTTATTGAGGTTGAAGCTCGAAAAAGATCTTATCTCTTATTGAAGTTGAAGAAGATCTTATCTCTTATTGAGGTTGAAGAAGATTTTATCTCCTGTTGAGGTTGAAGCTCGAAAAAGATCTTATCTCTTGTTGAAGTTGAAGGAGATCTTATATCCTATTGAGGTTGAAGATCGAAAGAGATCTTGTCTCTTGTTGAAGTTAAACAAGATCTTATCTCCTGTTGAAATTGAGGAAGATCTTATTTCTTATTGAGGTTGAAGCTCAGAGGAGATCTTATCTACTATTGAAGTTAAAGAAGATCTTATCTCCTTTGGAGGTTGAAGAAAATCTTTTATTGAAGCTCGAAGAAGGTATTATCTCTTGTTAAAGTTGAAGGAGATCTTATCTCTTGTTGAGGTTGAAGGAGTTGAAGGAGATCTTATCTCCTATTGAGGTTGAAGCCCGGAGGAGATCTTATCTCCTATTGAAGTTGAAGGAGATCTTATCTCCTATTGAGGTTGAAGCTCGGGGGAGATCTTATCTCCTATACGAGAAGCCCTCTATCTGGCTTAAGGGAGAAGTCCAGCTTAATCTTTTCCTTTTATAGTTCATAAAAGATGGAAATGTCAAAATAAGAATTCTTTATTGAAAAGTGGCTATTGATATTACACATTGCAAGTTCTCAAAATTTTAATATTGTCATTATGTAGCTCCTCTATATCTTTTCTTGATGAAGTCCCCCGACGATGCTTCCATGCAGGGATTGGTTTCCTTGAGACCCTTCCCCCTGGGTCACCCCCAATTGTGGAAGAGCCCTTGGTTACTCTCCTTTCCTCTCAGACCGATATCATAGGAATCAATTCAAATTACCCCGCCTGACCAGTTCTTCAATTTCATCTCGATGCTGAAAACATTCCTTAGTATCATGACCATGATCATGATGATACAAACAGTACTTGCTTCGATTGCGCTTGTTTGGAGGAGATCATAATTCTTCTAGTCTTCGTAGTTGATTCTTAGTTTCCATCAAGACTTGGGATTTTGAAACATTCAAAAGAGTGTAGTCATTGAATGTTCTGGAAGGGGAGCTTCATCTTGTCTTTCTGTCCGGGCTTCTTGGTCGACAAGCTTGGGGAGGACATCGAGCCCATCTGCATTCTAAAGAAGCTCTAAAATGTAGCTGAACTTTAGTCGACTTCTCCATAATTGCGAGCTTGTTAGAGTCGCCCACCTGCCATTCTCCTATAGTCTCATAATCCTTAAGCTTGAAGGCTTCCTTAGCTCGAACGTAATCTTCTGTCCGGGCTAGCATGTCGGTGAAATCCTTCGAGTACTTCTTCTTCAAGAAGAAAAGCAGATCATTCTTCTAGAGACCGACCTTCATTGTGGCCGTTGCAATGGACTGGTCCAAGTTACGAACCTCTAGGGTGGCAACATTGAAGCAGCTGATGTATGCTTGGATGGATTTCTCTTTCATCTGCTTGATGTTGATGAGGAAGTCCTAACCTCACCTTAGACATCGACTGCTGATGAAGTGAGCCGCAAACTGATGACTCATTTGATCAAAGAAGCAAATTGTACTTGGCTTAAAGCTCGAGTATCAATTTCTTGCTGCTTCCTTCAAAGTTGAGAGGAAAGCTTGGCATAGAACGATATCTGGTGCACCATGGAGCAGCATCATGATTTAGAAGGCCTGAAGATGGTCCATCGGATCTAAGGTTTCGTCATGGCTTTCAAACAAGAAAAGTCTGAAGTTCGGCATGATGGTCTCGTGCATTGTTTGCAGAGAGAAAGGGGGGTCATGTAGTGTAGATGTCGTCAATTTAAGTAGGAGCAGCATGGCAAAGCTCCTCAATTTGTTGGTTCATTTTTTAAAGTTTCTGGTCGAGATCTTCTCGATCATAAATCTCAAGGGTCCTTTGGCTGAATAGTGGTAGGGATCTTTTGGAGATGGAGTCATGGTCTGAATAAGGACTCTCTGCCCTTTGCTTTCTCTTTTTGGAGGTCACCTGATGACTATCCTAGGTAGGCCATCCCAACATTGGATCTTGATATTCTGATGAAGCTCTCTCTGATAGAATTGATGTCAGTGGTTGTTGCTGTTGCATGGCCTGCATTGCTTTGGTGAGGCCTCTAACTTGCTGGATTAGCAGGTTGAACTACTCTACGTCCACCACTACTATCGGTGGAGGAGCTTAGGATGCCAAAGATGAAGTTAGAGCCAGCAGATCTGGATGAGATCTGGCTATGAAGGTGGTAGATCACCTGGTTAATTCCTTCTTAGGTGCATCTTTACAAAGCTGGTCGAAGAAGGACTTTGAAGAAGAGGAAGGATCTCTGTCGAGTACTTCTTTAAGAACAAGATTCAAATCCCATCCTCTAGTACCAATTTTGTTGGTGCACAAAATTATTGACATCAAAATTGGTTGGAGTTGGAGAAGATGAGGCCGCCATCGGCACCTGCAAGACAAGTCCTAGATCGGAGGTGGGGTGGCTCCGATAGGATCCTTCGATGGTCAAGTTAGTTCTTTATCCATAGAAATGAAGTGCTTAGAGAAATTTTAGTAGAGTTTTTAGAAAGAAATCAAGAGCTTGATGAAGAAGGCATATCTGGGGGGTCTCTTATATAGATAAAGCCTATAACAAACTAATAGTGACAGCCATAACCGCCTGGTAGTGGGTCATTCAGGGCCATGTGCAGTTTGTTATAAAGAGTAGTGTTCATTATCGTGACATGCCAGTCTATTAGAACTTGATAGTTGAAGTTCGATTAGGATAGCTGTAGGCGATGAAAAGTTTCTAGTTATTATTATTTCAGAGGGGCTCGGAGGTTATCGAGGCTGACTGTGCATAGGCTGTTGAAGGAAAATCCTGATTTTCCGATCCAGGTTCGTTGAGATCTGATCAGATCAAGAGATATATTTCAAAATTTTTTTCTTTGATCTGTATCAGATATAGGATGTTTCAGATCTAATTCTTATTATTTTAATAAATAAAATAAATAAGGATAAATTAAATCAAATTTAATTTACCTGATTTGGGTAATCCTATTACCCTGTTGATGATCCTGTATGCAGCGGAAGGTTCTGGATCTAGCCATGCAAGCGCCTGGCCTCTACTGATATCCACTCGAGCTAGATTTGGAGATCCTCTTCTTCTCTATCACATCTCCAAAAATCAAATCTGGATCTGATCTAGAGGATCTTCAAAACTCCTTTTGAAGATCAGCAATCATCCTTTGCAGCAGTGCAGCCTTCTTGCTTTTGATCGTCTTTCTTTGATCTGGATCGCACCAACCAAAGTCCAAAACCCTTTTGGAGGTGGAGAGGAGAAGGAGAAGGAGGTTTGGCATGGAGGAAGAGGGGAGAGGCAGCCTTGGGCATGGGAATTATGATTCTCAATCATATCATGTTCTTATCTGAGTTGGGCGTAGGGTCTTATTTATAGACTGACTGTGATCCAACTTCTCTTCTTTCCAACCAATCACAACCCTTTGTGAAATCAGATCTAAATCTGATTGGTGGGAATAGAGTCTCCTGGATTCCTCCTTAGAGGATGCCTAAGACCAGTCAAACTGGATTCTTAGAAGAACTCTAATTGGAATCCAAAAGGGAGGTGGAGTCCTTGTCCAACAAGGACTCCTAGGCGCCTCCAACTTAGGCGCACACCTAGGGTGGCGTGCGCCCTCCTCCTTGCCAGGTTCTGGCAGGGGGACAGGCCCCCACCAGCTCTCCAATAGGTGCATGACATGTGGTCAAAAGTCAAAGCATCAATGATCAATATTTGACCAGTCAAAGGTAGACTTTTGACCAAAGTCAAAGAACAAGAAATGGTAGGTGACCAAAAATGGCAGGTAATGTCTTACAAAATAAGACAACCTTTTCTGACTTGGACTTCCTCCAGTCAGATCATATGAAGGCCTCTGATTGAGCACAAACTTCTTTGGCTCAGACAGGACAACTTATTTATGATAGAAAAAGAAGAACGTTAAGTTCAATCGAGTGCTAGCACGATTTTCTTGAACCTAATTGAATCTCATTCAGATCAATTGAACTAGATCAGTTCAATTGATGATCACCAGATTCGAACCCTTGTTTGTGTGACCCAGTTAGGTTCAGTTTTATATGGTAATGGGATATGTCATGATCTCTATCATCGACATCATCGAAACTCCTTTCGATGGATTAGAACTCTTCTGATTTGAACAGCTAGAATGATTGATCATCTAAATCATTCTAATTGCTCCCAAAATCCACCAGTGACACCTAGCAGTATATGGTGGCAACCCATCAGAGCTGAATGCAAACCTCTTGGTGCAGCTACTTGTGTGATTAAGTTCTTTTATCTTGAGCCCTGATCAGATTAGGGTTTAGGTGAACTCGTCAAACCCTAGTCTCTGTCATATGATGTAATCATTCGATTCGAGTCCAATGTGAAAATCTAAATAGAAACTCTTTCTATTATTTCACTCTGCCATGGCCATGGGCTTCTGGACTTGATTCTCATGACTATCATAGGGCTGCTCCTCTACCACCGAGGTAGATAGATTCCATCTTGATGCCATCCATTTCCTATAATGAACATGCTATAGCCAACATACACCTCAGGGTTCCATATGGCTAAGAGACCGAGTAATGGTGTAGTCAAACTATAACACCCTCAAGGTGAACTGCCGATGCACCTCAGGTCAAAGAACTAGACACACTACTGCAGCATCGAGTCAGTCATTGACGAGAAGGTAGACTTCCTAATGACTACTCGAGGTGGTCACGCTCAGTGCCCTCGTTCTCTAACGAGTATCTGTACTCTCACTCCGGTGTCTCCACACCGTAGACTCAAGACTCATCTACTAAAGAGAAGTGATTGTACACCAACCTTCCAGATCAATCACCATCCTCGTGATGATCCCATGGTCAGGAGCAATTTATGAGTTAATAATGATTATTCATGTCTTAAATTTTCAACTCTTGAAAATATGAATTATCATTGCCATTAACTCAAAGGATGTATCACAGACACTAAATACACATATGTGATAGAAAATAACTCATTTATTGATTTTAGTCAAAATTATAATTTTGCCCCTAGAAGTGTATTACAAGTGTCAGCCAATTCTAGCTTCTAGGGCATATATATCTAACAATCTCCCACTTGTCCTAAATCTAATTGGCTATGAGTCTATGTCCCATCTTCTCAAGGTGGGCTTCAAACTTCTGCTGGCCCAACGGCTTTGTAAGTGGATCTGCCATATTATTTGTGGAGTCGACTCTCTTGACCTCGACGTAACCCTTCTCGAGGTAATCATGGATGAGGTGGTATCGCCGCTCAATATGCTTGGATTTTTGGTGAGAACTCGGCTCCTTAGCAAGGGCTATGGCACTATTGTTGTCGCAGTATAGAGGAATGGCATCTAATGGCATTACTTTGATTTTTGCAGCAAACTTCTTGTACTAGAATGCTTCCTTCGTAGCCTCTGATGCAGCGATATATTCTGCTTCCATGGTGGAATCTGCTATCACGATTTGCTTGGAACTCTTCCAGCTGACAGCACCACCATTGCACACAAACAGACTGCCAGATGTCGACTTTCGATCATCTATATCAGATATGAAATCTGAGTCTGTGTATCCCTGGACTTGGAGTTCTCCATTACCAAAGACCAACATTATATCCTTACTTCTTCTCAAGTACTTAAGGATACATTTCATAGAAGTCCAGTGTTCTTCACCTGGATTTGACTGATATCTGCTTGTGACACTCACAGCATGGGCTATATCAGGTCGTGTACATAGCATGGCATACATGAGGCTCCCTATTGCAGAAGCATAAGGGATCTTGCTCATGCGTTCTATTTCCTCAGGTGTGCTAGGGCACATCATTTTTTGGAAAGATGAATACCATGTCTGAAGGGTATTAATCCCCTCTTAGAGTTTTTCATACTAAACCTCTTTAGTACTTCCTCTATGTACATCTTCTGTGAAAGTCCTAGCATCCTATTCGGTCTATCCCTATAGACCTTAATTCCTAGAATAAAGGATGCTTCACCTAGGTCTTTCATGGAGAATTTCTTGGACAACCACATTTTGACTATCGTCAACATGGGAATATTGTTCCCAATAAGGAGGATGTCATCCACGTACAATACGAGGAAGACAACAGCGCTCCCACTGACCTTTTTGAAAACACATGGTTCCTCTTTGTTTTTGATGAAACCAAACTTTTTGATCACATCATTGAAATGAGTGTTCCAGCTCCGAGATGCTTGCTTAAGTCCATATATGGACCTTTGTAGCTTGCAAACCTTGTGATCAGTATCACTGGATGTGAAACCTAACGGCTATTCCATATAGATATCTTCCTCAAGATATCCATTTAGGAATGCCGTTTTCACGTCCATTTGCCATATTTCATAATCGAAATAGGCTACAATGGCAAGCAATGTGCGGATGGATTTTAGCATAGCCATTGGGGAAAAGGTATCCTGATAGTCAATGCCTTCACATTGACTATAACCTTTTGCCACTAGTCTAGCCTTGAATGTCTCCACATTTTCATCTGCACCAATCTTTCTCTTGAAGATCCATTTACATCCAATAGGTACTATACCTTCTAGTGGATCTACCAAGGTCCAGACTTGGTTTGAGTGCATCGAGTCAATTTCTGACTGCATTGCCTCTAGCCATTTCTCGGAGTCGATATCTGATATCACCTCGTTGTAGGTTTTGGGATCATCACCATGAGCACCATTACCTACGAGGAACATTTCCTCTACTTTCTCTGAAATAATACCTAAGTATCTCTCAGGGGGATGGGAAACTCTTTCCGATCTACGAGGTGGAGGAGGTAGTGTTCTTATTGGCTCAAACTGATTTGGTTCCACTTGGTCCTTAGCTCGTTCCACTTGTGAGACTTTCTCATCAAGCTTGATCTATTTTCCAATGCCACTGTCTTGAATAAACTATTTTTCAAGAAAGATGGCATGTCGACTCACAATCACATTGTGGTCTTCTGGAATGTAGAAATAGTATCCTAATAACTCTTTAGGATATCCTATGAATCGAGCTCTAAAGGACCTAAACTCTAACTTATCTGCTTGTTGTCTTTTGACGTGAGCTGGACAACCCCAAATTCTGAGATGACTCAGACTTGGTTTCTTACCGTGCCATATCTCATACGGTGTGGTAGGAACGGTTTTAGAGGGAACCCTATTTAGTAGATAGATTGAAGTTAACAATGAGTGTCCCCAAAGGAAATCAGGGAGGTCTGTGAAGCTCATCATGGATCAAACCATATCCAATAGAGTCCGATTTCTCCATTCTAAAACCCCGTTGAGTTGAGGTGTTCTTAGTGGAGTCATTGAGAGACTATGCCATTTTCCTTTAGATGGTCTAGAAATTCTCGGCTAAGGTATTCACCTCCTCGATCTGATCGAAGAACCTTAATGGGTTTTCCTATTTATTTTTCTACTTCATGTCTGAATTCTTTGAACTTTTCAAAAGCTTCAGACTTGTGTCTCATAAGATACACATATACCCATACCTAGATAGATCATCGGTAAAGGTAATGAAGTAGACAAAATTGCCTCTAGCCGGCACATCAAATGGGCCGCACACATCAGTATGTACTAGGGCAAGGAGATCTATGGCCCTTTCCCCATGTCCTACAAAAGGGAGTTTAGTCATTTTGCCCTGAAGACAAGATTCACAAGTTGGATATGACTCGAAAGTCAATGGACTCAATAGCCCATTTTTCTCTAATTTGTTGATCCTATCTTTTGCTATATGACCTAGTCTCAGGTGCCATAGATATCTGTCGTTTAGACTATCCCTAGGTCGATTTGGCATTCATGTTTTGCTCGATAGTTAAAATAGGTACATCAATATGTAGCTGATAAAGACCATTAATAAGGAAACCATTTGCAATTTTATTTCTTTCATAAAGAATGTTACAATGGTCCTTAAAGAAGGTGATCACATAACCTTCTTGTGCTAAGCATGAAATAGAAATCAAATTCCTGCTAGCTGCAGGCACAAAATAACAGTCTTTCAAAACTAAGTCTAAACCAGATGGTAATCGAAGAGGGTATGTTCCCACGGTTACTGCAGCAACTCTTGCTCCATTACCGACACATAGGATCATATCTCCATCCCTCAGCCTCCTGCTATCCTCAAGATCCTGCATGGAAGTGCACAGATGAGCACTAGAACCAGAGTCAAGCACCCAACTGGATGCAGAAGAAACCGTAAGGTTAGACTCAATAATGAGCATACCTCCAGAAGGACCTTCCTTCTTATTCTTCAGGGTGGCCAAATAAGTAGGGCAGTTCCGCTTCCAATGGCCGTCGCTGTTGCAATGGAAACACTTTTCTTTGACATCGGCCTTCTTCTTTGGCTCTGCCTTCTTCTTCTTTGATCCTTCCACCTTTTGCTTTTTCACAGACTTCTTTTTCTTTCCAGAAGACTTTCTTTTGGAAGAAGTCCATTCCATAGCAAGAACTGAGCCTTTAGAACCTTTCATAGAAAGCTCAGCGGTAACCAGCATATTCATTAATTCGGCCAAGAAATTTTGAAGTTTATGCATGTGGTAATTCATGATGAATTGCCCATATGCATCAGTCAAGGATTGTAGAATAATATCATTCTGCAGGTCCAAGTCCAACTTCACACCGAGCTTCTCAAGCTCTTCCATGTCCTTGATCATTGTCAGACAGTGATCTTGGACTGACTGCCCATCATGCATCTTAGCCTTAAAAAGTCATTTCGTGACTTGATATTTGACTGCACTACTCTGTTCACCAAACATCTCCTGCAGGTGAGCCAACATTTGGCATGCAGTCCCGATATCCTCATGTTGGCGCTGGAGCTCATCAGACATTGAGCCCAACATGTAATATCTGGCCTTATTATCTTCGTCTATCCATTTTTTCAGAGACGCTCTCTGTTCAACAGATGGACGGGCTGGTAAGGTGGGAGGGTCCTGGTCCAAAATATGGGTTAACTTCTCAGAACCCAAAATAATTTTGTAGTTTTTGAGCCAATCTTTATAATTATGTCCAGTCAGTCTATGTGTGTCCAGGATACGTGCCAATGGGTTGGACGCAGATATTTTTCTGTAGAGAGTCAAAGATTCTAGTTAGATACTATAATTTTGACTTGAGTAATTTATTTAGGGATTTTTTTTTAAAATAAATTAGCTTCTACTATTTTCTTGGATCCCTACACTCCTTCTGTAGAGATGCAAAAATCTCCACGATTAATGATTTCTAGTGGGTGGTGCAGTCTCACCAACTGACTCATCACCTCACCTAACAGTTATTGGTGATGGGTTAGCCAATGAGTGAACAACTCTTGTTCAATGATTCTCTAATCATGGTGCACCCAAACTTGGTCTCTAATTCATGAATCTCACCATATCCGAAATATTGATCCACTCCTTAGTTAAGTCAGACCCATCATTTGCATAGACTGGGTTCCTAATTGAGTCTCTCACCATATTTGGAATATTGAGCCCAACTCATCCTCCAGCCCATAGCATCCAATGCCTAATAGACATGGTTGCATCTTTTCGATGCAACTAAGCCACTGTATCCAGCCGAGAACAATCAACCCCGGGAAGGGCCCGCACATCTACAATGGTGGAAGACCTCAGACTTAATCTTTTCTTAGGGAGAATTGATTCAAGTCTCATTAAACTAGACTTGGCTTAGTCATAACAATTATGACTAACCTAGTGGCATGGGTTAGCTCGGATTATTGACCACCTCAGATCAGAACTGTGTCAATAGATATGGCTAGGTAAGTGAGACCGGTGGAAGGAATATGCCATTAACTCGTACAAGAATGCATTCAGGTCGAGTAGCTTCCAATTAAAAACCAGTCGATCGTATGTGCCAAACTTACCTTAGACACCAAATTATTGAGTCAGAACCAATTGGGTTAGCCTACAATCCAGACTCTAACCTCTGAGCCTAATTAGGTCTTGCTTGATCGTGACTCGATCTTGACCCAGACTTAATCCTATTAGGCTGGTCAATTTAAGCATTATTGATCCCATCTAACCAACTCTTGATTCGGTTTGATCAACCGCTTAGACCTAATTGAGCTACCCAAGCCCGAACCCAGTATTATGAATATGTCTTAGATCTAAAATTCTCAATTTTAGACCTAATTAATATTTCATAAACTTAATTCTTAATTAAGTAGGGTTCATAAATAAAATATGCACAATAAATCCTAGGATTTCAGGATCTAGGGTTTTGCAGAAAGTAAGTTTTGGTTTTCTGATTAAGGATGAACACGTAGCACCTCTACACATCATAAGAACACCCCATCGAATGGAAAGAGAGGGCCTTTAAACCCTTCTTCATTGTTATGACCGGACGGCCAAGAGGAACGCCTTAATCAGGAACATTCAATACTATAAAACAGTATCAGATCTATATCATATATCTCATATACAAAGTAGATCTAATCATGGCATATTTTGCATACATCTCATGTATCGAATCATGCATATTTTCAAATTTAAATTATTTCATAATAATCTAAAAAATTAGATTTAAATTTGATCTAATCAAAATAAATTCTAATCTAGATAATTATGTAGAACTATTCTACAACTAGTCTAGACATGCATCTATCATATCTCATATGATATTTAAAATAAAATAATTTTTATTTACTATTTTTTAGATATTATTATAACCATTACAATATCAAAAAATAGTAAATAAATGGATCTAAAATATGGGTTAATCAAATTAAATTGAAAACATGCAAGACTATTCTATAGAACTATTCTATTCTAGAACTAGTCATGCATATCTTCTAATCTTAGATCCTAATCATTTAATTTTAATTTTTTCTGATTTCAGATCTGATCACATCTCATGTGATATCTGAAATAAATTATTTTCTAATGAAAATAAATTTAAAATCAGATCTAAATATTTTTAGAACCATGGCTCTGATACCAGTTGAAGGGAAATCTTGATTTTCCGATCCAGGTTCGTTGAGATCTGATCAGATCAAGAGATATATTTCAAAATTTTTTTCTTTGATCTATATCAGATATAGGATGTTTCAGATCTAATTCTTATTATTTTAATAAATAAAATAAATAAGGATAAATTAAATCAAATTTAATTTACCTAATTTGGGTAATCCTATTACCCTGTTGATGATCCTGTATGCAGCGGAAGGTTCTGGATCTAGCCATGCAAGCGCCTGGCCTCTACTGATATCCACTCGAGCTAGATTTGGAGATCCTCTTCTTCTCTATCACATCTCCAAAAATCAAATCTGGATCTGATCTAGAGGATCTTCAAAACTCCTTTTGAAGATCAGCAATCATCCTTTGCAGCAGCGCAGCCTTCTTGCTTTTGATCGCCTTTCTTTGATCTGGATCGCACCAACCAAAGTCCAAAACCCTTTTGGAGGTGGAGAGGAGAAGGAGAAGGAGGTTTGGCATGGAGGAAGAGGGGAGAGGCAGCCTTGGGCATGGGAATTATGATTCTCAATCATATCATGTTCTTATCTAAGTTGGATGCAGGGTCTTATTTATAGACTGACTGTGATCCAACTTCTCTTCTTCCCAACCAATCACAACCCTTTGTGAAATCAGATCTAAATCTGATTGGTGGAAATAGAGTCCCCTGGATTCCTCCTTAGAGGATGTCTAAGACCAGTCAAACTGGATTCTTAGAAGAACTCTAATTGGAATCCAAAAGGGAGGTGGAGTCCTTGTCCAACAAGGACTCCTAGGAGCCTCCAACTTGGGCGCACGCCTAGGGTGGCATGCGCCCTCCTCCTTGCTAGGTTCTGGCAGGGGGATAGGCCCCCACCAGCTCTCGAATAGGTGCATGACATGTGGTCAAAAGTCAAAGTGTCAATGGTCAATGTTTGATAGTCAAAGGTAGACTTTTGACCAAAGTCAAAGAACAAGAAATGGCAGATGACCAAAAATGATAGGTAATGTCCTACAAAATAAGACAACCTTTTCTGACATGGACTTCCTCTAGTCAGACCATATGAAGGCCTCTGATTGAGCATAAACTCCTTTGGCTCAGACAGGACAACTTATTTATGATAGAAAAAGAAGAACGTTAGGTTCAATCGAGTGCTAGCACGATTTTCTTGAACCTAATTGAATCTCATTCAGATCAATTGAACCAGATCAGTTTAATCGATGATCACCAGATTCAAACCCTTATTTGTGTGATCCAGTTAGATTCAGTTCTGTATGGTAATGGGATATGTCATGATCTCTATCATCGACATCATCGAAACTTCTTTCGATGGATCAGAACTCTTCTGATTCGAACAGCTAGAATGATTGATCATCTAAATCATTCTAATTGCTCCCAAAATCCACCAGTGACACCTAGCAGTATATGGTGGCAACCCATCAGAGCTGAATGCGAACCTCTTGGTGCAGCTACTTGTGTGATTAAGTTCTTTTATCTTGAGCCCTGATCAGATTAGGGTTTAGGTGAACTCGTCAAACCCTAGTCTCTGTCATATGATGTAATCATTCGATTCGAGTCCAATGTGAAAATCTAAATAGAAACTCTTTCTATTATTTCACTCTGCCATGGCCATGGGCTTCTGGACTTGATTCTCATGATTATCATAGGGCTGCTCCTCTTCCACCGAGGTAGATAGATTCCAATCTGATGCCATCCAGTTCCTACAATGAACATGCTATAGCCAACATACACATCAGGATTCCATATGGCTAGGAGATCGAGTAATGGTGTAGTCAAACTATAACACCCTCAAGGTGAACTATCGATGCATCTCAGATCAAAGAACCAGACACACTACTACAGCATCGAGTCAGTTATTGACGAGAAGGTAGACTTCCTAATGACTACTCGAGGTGGTCATGCTCAGTGCCCTCATTCTCTAACGAGTATCTGTACTCTCACTTCGGTGTCTCCACACCATAGACTCAAGACTCATCTACTAAAGAGAAGCAATTGTACACCAATCTTTCAGATCAATCACCATCCTCGTAATGATCCTATGGTCAAGAGCAATTTATGAGTTAATAATGATTATTCATGTCTTAAATTTTCAACTCTTGAAAATATGAATTATCATTGCCATTAACTCAAAGGATGTATCACAGACACTAAATACACATATGTGATAGAAAATAATCCATTTATTGATTTTAGTCAAAATTATAATTTTGCCCCTAGAAGTGTATTACAAGTGTCAGCCAATTCTGGCTTCTAGGGCACATATATCTAACAGCTGTTGCTTGCTATTTGCTATATCGATGACATGCATCGAGGTCCTTTTGGGCTGTTGGAAGTGGTCCAGATGGAATCTTATTGGGAGAGAAGCTCGACTGAGCGGGGCCCTTCAAGCAATTAAAAGAAGAAGTTCAGAGGGATTTTGTCTATAGGAGAAGTATGATTGGAGGAGAAGTTTGAAAGAAGTTTGGCTGGCAGAGGAGTCTGACTAGCAGAGAAGTTCGACTGGAGGAGGAATCTAGTTGGAAGAAAAGTTTGGAAGGAGTTTGACTGGTAGAGTGGTCCGAAAGGAGTTCGACTGGTGGAGAGGTTTGAAAGGAATTGAACTAGTGGAGAGGTCTAGAAGGAGTTTGATCGATGGAGCAGTCCGATTGAAGGAGAAGTCTAGAGGAGTTCAACTTGCAGAGTGGTCTGAAAGAAGAAGAAGTCTGGCAGAAGCTCGACTGGCGGAGAGCTCCGAAAGAAGTTGGACTGGTGGAGAAGTCCAGCTGAAGGAGAAGTCCAGGAGGGATTTGACTGCTGAAGGAATCTAGCTAAAGAAGAAGTCCGGTAGGAGTTCGATTGCTGAAGGAGTCTAGTTGAAGAAGATGTTTGGCAAAAGTTTGATTGCTGAAGGAGTCCGACTGAAGGAGAAGTCTAATAGGAGTTCACCTGGCAGAGAGATCCAAAAGGAGTTCATCTTGGGAGAGTTCATCCTGGAGGAGTTCATCTTGGGAGAGTTCATCCTAGGAGAGTTCATCTGAAAGGAGTTCATCTTGAAGGAGTTCATCCTGAGAGAGCTTATCTGGAAGGAGTTCATCCTGGAGGAGTTCATCTTAGAGGGATTTCATCTTGGAGGAGTTCATCTTGGGGGAGTTCATCCTGACACAAGACACCAAGCTGAACTTCGATGAGAGCGGGTTTAACCCCAACAAGATAAGCGGTCTCCTCTTTTTGCAATGACATGGCCTCTAAGGTAAGTTGCTAAAACTCCAAGCTGACAACTACCACGATCCTCGAGAAGACCCTCTCAATCAATAAGTCCTCATCCAGTCTAGAGTGCAGTATGTATGAGTTCTCTGGATGGTCCACCGATGCCTCTGTGGTCTCATAAATCTACCATGTTGGAGCTGCTGGTTCCTCTATCTAAATATTCGGCATTGGAACAACAAGTGGAGACTCAACTAGATCCTCTATCTATATCTGAGCTCCTCGACAAACCCAATAAACATCCTATCTCTTAAAACCCATACGACATTGGAAATGTTCATTGTATGTATCTTTGTGCATCAGGTCTTTAGAGGTCCCTCCATCAAAATCTACCCCATGCTCCTAAAAAATCAAAGTCAAGGCCATCCCACAGGGTAGAGAAGTCCTAGATTTTCCAACCACATCCTCTATATATCTAATCATAAGTGCTGGGAGGTTCAGGGGGATCTCTCGAATCATATGGTACATGAAGGATATGTCTCTCATAGCTACAAAGTCAAATCTGCCAGTTTTACGGAAGAAAATCCTATTGATAATGTGATGTAGGAGGCACATATCAATAGACAATCGATTGGTACTCATCTTCTCTAAATCACTAATATCCTCTCTTTCTAAAATATATTTGAGTCCTTCTGATCTCTTTTCAAGTTCATCAATTCTGCTCCCTTCAACTCTCATCCTCGAAATTCTTCCTAACTTTTCACTATCAAAAATAATTAAAACTGCTTTCACCTCAAATTCAAAGACCCCATCTCCACTCTTCAAATTTGAATAAAATTCCATGACTAGATTTGGGTAGGTCAAAATATTTAGGGTGCAAAAAAATTTCCATCCTAGATTTCTAAGTTTTCTTCCAAAATCAAATCTATTTCCTTCCAAGAATCCAAAGTCTACTTTTCAACCTGTTAAAACAACCTGTGAGACTATGGTTGAATGGGAGGGAGTGGCTCTCGAAGATGAAGGAGCTGCAGGAGAAGGAGATGACATTCCAGACGATGGAGATGAAGCTGCTAGAGAGGGAGGAGGTGATCTTTGCTCGGCATGGTGCTTGGAATGGTATTCATGGATAGGGGATGGAGAATGGGGCTCGGAGAACCCATATGGGGTCTCATTTTTCATCGCACGAGATGCTTCACACGAGACATCATCTTCCAAAACATGGGAAGGAGAGAATGCGGAAGGGTTTTTGAAGATTTAGATTGGGGTGTGGAGATGTCCCTGTTCGAAGGAGTGAACCAAAGACAAAAATAAGAAAGGGATGATTCATTCATTGTTCTTTTTTTAAGACCTTATCCCATAAAAGGGATCAACACTTTGCTTAAAAAGTGTCAATACCTTGGAAGGGGTCGACACTTTTAGTGTAAGGTGTGGCACCTTCCCAAAATAATTTCAGGAGGATTTTTTTAGCTCAAGTGTCGACACCTACAGGGTTTAGGATCGACACCTTGATTAAGAATCAGTCCAAAGAGGATCAAAATCAGGAGAATTTAATCAATTTTAGGTCAAAAAGATATTCAATTGATTTGGGGTTAAGGATGATATTCAAACTGAATTTGAGATTCAATGATTTGACCAAATAGGATGTGATAATCATTCAAATTAGGAGTATTGAGAAGGAGAACTCTAGATATAGGCTCTATATGTTTGGTTTCAACTAGGAAAGACTTGAAACCTTAGAAAAGACTAAGATGCAATGCAATTTCAAACATTTAAATTTTATGAGGAGATGATTTATATTTGAATATTTATTTTATATAGGTAATTTTAAATAAATTTAATAGTTTAACATTTTATGGAGGAAATTCAATTAAATTCAATTTAAACTTAGTTTCTCTTGTAAACTTAACAATTAAAAAAATTAAGCATTTCTAGGTTTATATTCATCAAATATAGAATTGGTATGAGGAGTCTTAAAATATCATGTCGAATATCAAGTTAAAGCATTTTAACCATAGCATGATATATACAGGAGAGCATATTATTTTTTAAAATCTAAACATTCACAATATGATATGAATTCATTGCAAGCATCAAAATCAATTAATTAAACATAAGAAGTATTTCAAGCAAGAAATTTTTTATGCATGCATATTAGTCAAAGGATTCATTCAATCAAAAAGATTTTAACAATCATTGATGGTATGATGAGAGAAAGATTTAGATTATACTAACAATCATCATCCATCATCTTGACATTCAAGAAATCCAAATAAAGATGTTTTTCTCTTTTAGGAACATTGGATCCTTGGCAAATCTGTAAGATTACTTCAAAACTTTTGATATCCAAATCATCTTGGATCCATAGGAGTTAGTATTTAAGGTTCTTTTCGGAACCCAAATTTGTCTTGTCAAGGCTTGGCCAATTCTTTTAAAGTTTCATTCCAAAATCTTGTAGCCAATTTAATTACATTTAAAGCACTTACAAGAATGATCTTTGGTGGAAGCTCTTATAAAAATACCTTTTATATTTTGCCACTTTCTTGAAGTATTAAAATCGATTTCTATTTTATTGAAAACAGTCCCATTGATTTTTACCAAGGATTGAAGATTTTCAAAGTTAATTGTAAACTTTTCAGCTAAAGGTTTCAAAACCTCAACTTCTCTTCTTAATTTCTTGTTGTCTTTTAAGAACTCTTTCTTTTCAATTGAAAGATTTTTATTTTCTTTTAGGAAAGATTTCAAAATATTATTTTTCTTTTTAAGCTCAAGAATTTCTTTATCTAAAGAATTTTTAGATTTAATCAGAATTTTTTTCTTTAGCTAAAGAATTTTTTTCTATTAAATTAAAATTATTCTTTTTATGCTCTCTACTTTTCTGCCTTAACTTCTTAAATTCATACATTAGTTCATTGAAGGCATCAAGTAGTTCATCAAAAGTGAAATTGGATGAGTTTTCATAATTTACCTCATCCTCCAAAGCTATGAGGCAAAGATTCTCGTTTTTCTTTTTTCATCCAAGCTTAATGAGTCGGCACTTTTCCAAAGTCCTAGTAAAGCACTCCTCTTCATCTTTTTGTGATGAATTTGGTTGTTGGTGATAATTTTCTTCTCTTCTTTCTTCATGAGGAACTTCTTAAATTTTTTTGAAAGAAGCATCATGTCCTCATCATCTTCATCTTCATCTTCCTCTAACTCATGCTTTCTTGAAAATTTAAAGTAGACTTGAAGGTGATGGTCTTCAATTTCTTTGGCTCCTCTTCTTCTTTCTTTTGATTCATTTGCATCTTATGGATCATAAGAGAATCCATGAGCTCTTCTAGGGATAGCTTGGTGAGATCCTTTGCTTCTTGTGTTGCCGTCACCTTAGCTTTCCAATTTTTAAGTAAAGACCTAAGCACTTTGCAAACAAGATCTTAGTTAGAATAACTTTTGCCTAGGTCATTTAAAGTATTTATAATTTTAATAAATTTGGTAAACATATCGAAAATAGTCTCATATTTTTTCATTTTGAATTTTTCATATTTATGAATAAGTAAGTTAATTTTAGATTTTTTAACTTGGCTTATTTCCTTATGAGTTATTTTTAACATGTCCCAAAGTTCTTTAGCCGATGTGCAAGATGATATTCTATTAAACTCATGCACATCTAAAGAACAATAGAGTACATTGATGGCTTTTGCATTTAATTGAGCCATCTTTTTGTCGAATTGATCCCATTCATTTTTCGATTTGGAAAGAGTCATACCATTTATAGTTTTTGTGGGTATGTGTGGTTCTCTAGTTATGATTCCCCACAAATCATAATCTAAAGCATGTATGAAAATTTTTATTTTAATTTTTCAAAAGGTGTAGTTGGTGCCATCAAATAAAGATGGTCTAGAAGTGGATTGGCCCTTAATAAAGAAAACATCGCTAGGGATTGCCATATGATCTTTTGCCCTTGACTGTTAGGTCAAAAATTAATAACAGAGCACCTTCTCTGATACCATTTGTTGCCTAGAGGTAGCAATCCAAGAGGTGGGGAGGGGTGAATTGGATTTATAAAAAATTTTTGATCAAATTCAACTCTATATAAGTATGTGCTTTACTTAACTTAATTCAATTTAATAAATTTAACTAGTGTATACAATGAAATCAAGTATAAATGAACTTAAGCAAGAGTTAATCTAAATTAGTAAGTAATTAGTAATTTAAAGCATGCAAGATAAGTAAAGCAATAAAGAAGAAAGCATAACATAAATGCATAAAGATTTTATAGCGGTTTGGTGCAATCCTGCACCTACATCCACTCTTCAAGGTCTGCTTAAAAATTTTACTATAATCATAGATTACAGTGCATTTGTTTTAACCCAGGATCATAAATAAATTTAGTTGATTTTGTTGGACTCACCAACCACAATCCTACACCAATAGTTTTTTCAAAATCACTATCATTCCAATTGGTTTTCTAGGCTCACCAATCAAAATCTATACACCATCCAATTACCAACTTGAACTAGCCTACACGCCAAGTTTTTTCTCCCTAAAGAAACTTGTAATGAAACAAAAAATACAAATATAAAAATTCTGCTCAAAACTAATAGCAAAAAGGAACTCTTTTGATGTGTAGAGAAGATGCTGAATGTGTGTCTTTGATAGCTTCTCTTCTCTTTAAATAACACTGAGAGACTTGCTTGACATGTTATGGAAGATGACTCTTGAATGCCCTCTAAATTTGAAGCTCAAATCTCTCTTTTTCCTCTTATTTTTGGATATTCAATGTAACTCCCTTAAATGATTTTCTTTCTTCAATCCTTAATCTCTTAATCCAAAATATGTTTCTCACTATTTTTATACTTGGGAGTGACTCTTGAGTGAGTTTTGGCCGTTAGCAAGGTTGGACTAGCCATTGAAGTGGAGAATGGTCCGTTGAAAAAGTGCAAAAAACTAGCCATTGCAGCCTATCCCGACATTAGGGTCGACACCTTCTCTTCAGGTGCCAATACTTTTTCCTCAGGTATTTAAAGGACTTTTGCTCTCTATCTTCTATTCTATGCAATAGAGGTCAATCCTGGGATCATCCTCTCACATAGGAGTCATTTCTTGGGTCGTCCCCGCTGCATGCTAGTCCATGCCTAAGCATGCCAGAAGCCTGGGGTCGACACCTTTGCTCCTTGGGTGGACACCTAGACTTTTTGATCTTTAAAAGCTTGAAGTTTTTGCCTTATTTCAGGATAGGAGTCAATACCTTTAGCCTTGGGGTCAACACCTCCAAGTTTGAAACTCAAAAATTTATTTTTTGAAGTCCTTGACTTGATGATTTTATGTGGATCTTCTCTTGAATTAATTATTCAATTTGAATCCCTGAAAAGACCTACATCTACTCATAAAATACATGACTAAATACTCAAAGTTTGACAATCATCAAAATCAATCATGGGGTCAATAGTGGTACGTGTCACCTCAGAGTAGGAGGAACATTCATCCATTGATCCAAGGTGCTCCTTCTACCATTCATGGCTAGAAAGAACATTTTTTGTTTGTCTCTTGTACTTTAGGTGATGAATGGGGCTTCATAGACTGAAGTGAGCCATAGGAGGCTATGCTGAAGGAGCCATTATTTAATCAGCATCTAAGGCAAGATTTGGAGACCCTATGCAGTTTTGGGGTTTTGGAGCTGAAGGAGTTTCTATCTAAATAGTCCTTGTTTAATATGGATATTAGCCAAGTCGGTCCCGAAGGTGTGCATGGGTTATTGGCCTCAAGATTGTATCTGCTTAACTTTCAAAATCTGATGCTAACTGATCGATATTTTAGATTATAGAAGTAGGCCTGAGCTTGTCGAAGATGTCGGATTTAAAGACTCTTCGAAAAAAAGCAATGGAGCCAGCTAGTGGTTGATCTACCCATGCTAGAGTTGAATGTCTTCCTGCACCGCCAACCTCTGGGTTGGAAGAGCCTAAGTCTAATGCTGTCGACAATTTTTAGGATCATGAGGGTTTAGCCTGACTTGAGCTCTTCAACTCCTAAAGAAGGTCAAAGGAGTTAGATGCATTTATTCAGCGAAGCTATCCTGAGTCTGCTGGCTCCTGATATCTTTGACATGTTTTTAGAGGATGAGCCAGCCAAGGTTGCCAAAACTTTGGAATTGTGTCAACCAGACTAAAGCTCGTGGCTTCTACCTTAGAGGATTATGAACTTGCGAGCAAGGCATTCTTTGAGTTCCGCTATCCAGTTGATGCAAATAAGTTATTGTGCAAGCCACGTAGGGAAAATACTCTAGACTACTTTATCTAAGTGTGTTGGAGCCTATCATTATGTTTCTTTTGACCTCTCTATTTTGAGATGCATGTTTGTTATATGTAATTTGAGGTGTTTTGACAGCTCGTCCACTATATGAATGGATACATGGAGCACTCTGTCGAGCTTTCGATCGAAGTGAGGAAGCACAAGCTCGACATTGAGATGCTCAAGATTACAAGAGATAAGGTGGTGAAGGTGGCTGGAGAGGCCTCCATGAGAGTCGATACTACTGAAAGAAGAGCTGAGGATGCCAAAGCAACGTTGAGGGGAGCTGTGGAGGAAAACTTTCGACTGTTAGGCACTCAAGAAGCTTTGGCAATGGAAGTAAGGGAGCTCAAAACTCAGTATGCAAGAGTAGGGGAACTTGAGGCAAAAGTTGTAGAGGTCAAAATCATGCTAAAGGCTATGAAAGAGAATAAAGCCAAGCTCCAGAACGAGCTAGAAGTGTGGGTCAAAGTTGCTGCTTTGAAGGCTATCAAGTATTTTTGAGCATTAGAAGAATATCGGTGTGTAAAGTTCGAATTGGTGAATGATGCCAATGACGAAGAGAAATGCTTCATTCCAAGTAGAGTGGCTACTTGCTATCCAAAGTTGAATTTGGATTTCTTGGACAAGGTTCTGGAGCCTCTTATTGCTAATGTAGCTGAAGCTCCTGTACCAAAAAATATTTCTTGAATTTGCCTTGCCCTTTTGTTTGTATTTTTTGATTTATCAAGGTCGTTGTAATGGAAACCTCATATAAATGAAATCTCCTTACTTTTGATGATTCTTTTCTTCACTTTGAGTATCTTCTTTATTTTACTTTGATATGAGGAGTCAATTTTAAACATATTAAATTGAATATTTTCGATCAAAGGAATTGTAGAAGACTTGGGGATGATTTCTCCTTTTAGAATTGACTCTGAGCCTAGAAGCCTTAGATCAGAGAGCTTCTGTTGAGCTGTGTTCTACGAATAGAGTGGTTTGGACCTCAGCAGAAGGAACCTCAGATAGGTTGATTCTGATTTATGGATTTATGAGTTAATCTTTTCATTAAATGTGGGCGTAATTAGCATGACATACTTATTTCTTTTGCATGGCATTAAGTACACATAGTTTAAGAAATGATGTAATCGTATTCCTTATGTGAAAATCTATTGCACAGTTATGGGTCTGTGAAGTCATCCAGTCTTATGTTTGCATGTGGCATGACTTGATGGGAGTAATTATGGCAGACTTTTTTTTTTATAGGGGACCTTTGTCTTCTCTTCCTTTCTATATTCAAACTTTTCCATAAGGTGATGGCAGAGTGGGGTGATCCCTTAGCGAGGGATGAAATTATGCTCCTTTGTTGAGGCTGCTATCGTTCACTTGAAGAAATGAAGAGGCCTCAGTGGGCTTTGACTGGTTCAAAGATGTTCGTGATAGATGTTCCAGCTACGGAATGTTTGGGTTCTTGGTCTTGAGATATTTTTCATTTTGTTCCCATATTGGAGGTGGGCATACCCTTGGCCCTAAGAGATTTGTCACTATTACCTTGCTTCATAAAAGTAGGGATTTAGTGACTATCTCTATGGTACTTGTGTGGTGCGCTGCCTCTAAGGGGGAGGAGAAGGGAGTCATGCTGCTGCTCACGACAAAGGTCATGATCGCTTCCTCTACTAGTAGGCTCCCTATGTTGTGGTCTCTTTGAAGACCACAGTTCTAAGATACATCAAGGGAAAGCTTTGTGATAAACTTGATCGCTTCTTGAGACACCTAAATGAGTATATATATCGATATAGGCTTTTTCTAGCTATGGTTTCTTCCAACACCATGGCTCAGAGCTGTGGAGAGATAAGCACCTAGTGAATACAATCTTGAACTGACCTCAATTGACTCAAAATCGCATTATTTCCATTTCAGGGCGTAATACTGGAGTTAAGAAGATAGCATTACACCAAAATCTTGATCCTATGGTGTAAAGCTATATTATGCTTTTCTTTCTTTTTATTGCTTCTATAAAAGCAACACTTGTATTATTGCTTTTGTAAAAGCTTTCTTTTATGAATGAATATATGATTCCTTCATATCTTTATTCATTCATTATGGTAAATGTGAACTTCAGAGAGATTGGTCTCGATCTGAGAAGTCTTTTAGAGAAACCTTTTCTAGATGCATTCCGGCCTAAAGAACCTTGTTAGAATTTTGTCCCAATTAGACGAAATTTGTAAGTACCAAGTTCCAACTTTGAGAATTTTGAAGATGCAGCTTCGATCAATGAAATTGAGTTGATGTTCTGATCCAAGGAATTCTATAAATATTTCATTCGAACCTGAGAAACTTCTCTTTGGACTAATTTTAAACTAAACAACTTCATTTAAATCAGTTGTGAACTAAGGAACCTTTTTAGGAGTGATTCTGATCAAAGGAATCTGTGGGGGTGAAGTTCTGATCATAGGAACTTCATAAAAAGTGACTTTGATAAGAGGAATGTACTGAGGTGATGTTCCAATCAAAGAAACTTCATAGAAAGTGATTTCGATCAAAGAAATCTGTCAAGATGATATTCCAATCAAAAAAATTTCATAGATGACAATTTTGATTAGAGAAATCTATTGATATGATGTCCCAATTAAAGTGATTTCGTAAAGAGTAATTTTGATCAGAGGAATCTACTAAGATGATATTCTGATCAAAGAAATTTCATAGAGAGCAACTTAGATCAGAGAAATCTGCTGAGATGATATTCTGATCAAAGGGATTTCATAGAGAGCGATTTCGATCAAAAAAATCTGCTGGATGATGTTCCAATCAAAGAAACTTCATAGAAAGGAATTTCGATCAGAGAAATCCGCTAAGATGATGTTCCAATCAAAGGAATTTTTTAGAGAGTGATTCCAATTAGAGAAATCTATTGAGATGATATTTTAATCAAAAAAACATCATAGAAAATGATTCCGATCAGAGGAATCTACTGAGATGACATTTCGATCAAAGAGATTTTGTAGAGAGGGATTCCAATTAGAGGAATCTATTGAGATGACATTCTGATCAAGAAAACTTTATAGAAAATGATTCTGATCAAAGAAATCTACTGAGATGACATTTTGATCAAAGGAATTTTGTAAAGAGCAATTCCAATTAGAGGAATCTACTGAGATAACATCCCAATCAAAAAAATTTCATAGAAAGTAATTTCAATTAGAGAAATTTGTTAAGATGTTATTCCGATCAAAGAAACTTCATAGAAAGCAATTTTGATTAGAAAAATCTACCAAGATGATATTTCGATCAAAGAAATTTTGTAGAGAGCGATTCTAATCAGAGAAATTTGCTGAGATGATGTTCCGATCAAAGGGACTTTGTTGAAATTCTTTCAAAATCTTTCCTATCATGTAAGCATGGGCCAATGAATTTGAAGGTTCATTTATTCGACATTATGTGAATCACTGATAGTACATGTATATGTTGGCCAAATTCCAAGGCCTAGGAAGTGGAGTCCCATTTAATTGCTTCAAGTGGTATGTTCCTGAGCATATCACCTCATTGACTTGATAGTAGCCCTTCTAGTTGGGTGAAAGCTTTCCTTATTTTATGGGCTATGAGACTTCGGTTCATTGAAGGATAAGGTCGCCAGCTCAAAACTCTTTGGCTTTGACCCAAGCATTGTAGTATCTGGCCACTCTTTGGCGATAAGCAACCATTCTCATGGAGGCATGTTCTCTACATTGATTAAGTTGAGGTTAGCTCGAAGCCATATCGAATTAGTATCTTCTTTATACTCCTTGATTCTGAGGGAAGGAAGCCCGAATTTTATAGGTATGACCGCTTCCGTTCCAAATGCCAAATTAAAGAGAGTTTCACTAGTCGGAACCCTTTGGGTGGTCCGGTAGGCTCAGAGTACGTGATAGAGTTCATCTATCTATGACCCTCCTATCTAGTCTAGTCTGGTCTTTAAGCCTTGCAGAAGAGTTCTATTTTTGAGTTCCACCTCTCCATTTCTTGTGGATGGCCAACTGAGGTGAAGCACTATTTTATCTCATAGTCTTCACAAAACTCATGAAGTCAAGTGCTACTGAATTGTTTGCCATTATCGGAGGTTAATACATTAGAAAGGCCATATTGATAAATGATTAATTTTCAAATGAAATCTTGAACTTTTGCTTCAATTATACAGGATAAAGGTTCGGCTTTGATTCATTTTATGAGGTAGTCAATGGCTACCAGAAGAAATTTGTGCTGGCCTATGGCTCGAGGAAAAGAACCTAGGATGTCCAACTGCCACTTGACAAATTGCCATAAAGCTCTAATAGGAGTCAAAAGTATTGTCTGTTGGCGCTAGACTTTGGCATTTTGTTGACATTGTTTGCATCTCCTGGCAAAACTTTATGCATCCTACTGCATCATGGGCCAATAGTAGCCTTGTTGAAGAATCTTATAAGATAGGGATCTACCCCCCATGTGGCTTCCACAGATCCCTTCATGGACTTCTCGTAGGGTATAGTTAGCTCCAAACGGGAGTAGGCACTTCAAGAGAGGCAGAGAGAAGGATCGCTTGTATAGTTCATTATTGTGTAATACATATCGAGCGGCCTTATTTCTTGTCTTCCAAGCTTCTTTTTGATGACATGGTAAATCGCCCAATCTTAGATACTTTAGAAGAGAATCCATCCAGTTAGGCTCTTCATCAATTTGCTAAACAATGGTAGGCTACTCTAAGCTCGAGATTTTTGGAACTTCGAAATAGGTCTCCTTCTTTTGGTTGGTGGGCAACGATGATGCCAACTTGGACAAAGCATCTGCTCTGACATTCTGTACCCTAGGGACTAGTCGAATATCAAAATTTTGAAAGAATGAGGTTAGATCTTTTACTTTTTGAAGATATTTTCTCATATTTTTCTCTCAAGCTTTATATTCATCTTTGATTTGTCTGACCACCAGTTGAGAATTGCTAAAGAGTTTTAGGTGCTAAGTCCCAGCTTCTTTAGCAATTTTAAGGCATGCAATTAGAGCTTCATATTCTGCTTCAATATTCATGGTTGGGAATTCAAAATGCAAGGCATATGCTGCTATATTTTCTTTAAGGCTGGCCAAGATGAGTCTGGCCCCTGATCCTAACAAATTTGATGAGCCATCCACATGTAGGGTCCATAATTCTTGGAAATCCGATCCCAAGTTTTTATCATCTTTGGAGTTTGCGGGGTCTCCTAATCTCTCTCTAACTTTTCCATCTCCCAAGTTTTCTTTGTCCAAGATGGTACATTCAAGAACAAAGTCAGCGAAAATTTGGACTTTGATGAAAGGTCTTGATCAGTAATGTATGTCTAGCTCTAAGAGTTCTAGAACCCATTTTGCTATCCGATCCGAAATATCGGGATGATGTAATACCACCTTGATTGCTTGGTCTGTGAGTAGCATCACAACATGAGCTTGGAAGTAGGGTCGAAGTTTTATTGTTGTGATAACCAACACAAAAACAAACTTCTCTAATTTGGAGTATCTGGTTTCCACATCATAAAGGACTTAGCTAGTATAATAGACAAATTTTTGCACCATCCTTCTTTCCGAACAAGGACCATGCTGATTGCTACCGGAGAAATAGTGAGGTACAATAGAAGCTCTTCACCAAGCTAAGACTTGGTTAGTAGTAGTGCGGAGCTGAGGTACTGCTTCAGCTCTTCAAAGGCTTTTTGGCATTCTAGGGTCCACTAAAAGTTTTTTGGCTACCTAAGGGTTTAGAAAAAGGAGAGACACCTCTCGGCTGATCTAAAAATAAAATAGTTGAGGGAGGCTACTTTGCTAGTGAGGTATTGTACCTTTTAAACTATTTTTGGTGGTGTCATTTTTAGGATTTCTTTGATCTTCTTTGAATTTGCCTCAATGCCTCAGTGTGAGAACGTGAAGCCGAGAAATTTGCTAGTAGTAACTCTAAAAACACACTTCAAAGGATTCAACCTTATCTTAAATTGGTGAAGAGTGTTGAAAGTCTCCTAGGGGTCACCGACATGATCCAAGGTTGCACAGCTCTTGACTAGTATGTCGTCAATATATACCTCTATATTCCAGTCTATTTGATCTTTAAAGATATTATTCACCAGTCTTTGGTATGTGACACCTATATTTTTGAAGCTAAAGGGCATCATCTTATAACAAAAGAGCTCACAGTCAGTGATAAAGGCTATTTTCTTCTCATCTTCAGGTGCCATTTGGATTTAATTATAGCTAAAGAAAACATCTATGAAGCTAAGGAGCTCATGCCCTAAAGTTGTGTTAACTAGTTGATCAATTCAGGGTAGTGGATAACTGTCCTTAGGATATAGGCTTTATTTAGGTCGGTGAAATTGATGCACATGCATCATTTTTCATTTTCTTTCTTCACCAACATGACATTCACCAGCCAATTCAGGTATATTGCTTCTCTAGTGAAGCCATCTTTGATTAGTTTATCCAGCTCCTCGATTATGGCCTTCTAATGCTCCAAGGCAAAACTTCACTTCTTTTGCTTTATTGAGCGACAAGTCAAATCCACCTTCAGGTAATGCGACATTATCTTTGGATCTATCCCAGGCATATCTGTGGCTGATCAAGCAAACAGATTCATGTTTTCCTGCAAAAGAGTGGTTAGTTGATTTTGTGTTATCTGGTCCAAGCATGAGCGAATCTTCATGGTTTGATAAGGATTATCCTTCCTTAATGGGATCTCCAAAAGTTCTTCAAATGGCTAGGCACGTTCCTCGGCTAAGTCGTTCCAAGTGTCGAGCCCTATTGGGAGTTTAGGCTTGGTTTTTGGCTGGATCTCTACTCGAAGCTCGGTGGCAAAGCATTGCCAAGACATAGTTTGATTGCCTTGGATCCATCCTACTCCACTTATCATTGGAAACTTTACCATTAGGTGATAACTAGACACCATGATTCTCAGTGTCCAAAGGTTGGTTTGCCCAAGGATCATGTTGTAAGCCGAGGAAAGCTTTACAATAGGAAGTCTACCTAGATCATCACATATTGAGGCAGGGTGCCCACCATAATAGGTAGCATAATTATACCCTCTAGTGTCACTGAGCATCCGAAGAAACCTTGGATCAGTGTGTCAAATCTACTTAACTAATCAGAAGTAAGTCCCATTTAGAAGAAAATAGAAAAATACAAAACATCAACTGAGCTTCCATTATCAATAAAAATATGGTGTACATTATAATCAGTAATATTTAAAGTGACAACTACTATATTATTGTGTGGTTGTTGTACACCTCTGCATCTTGCTCGATGAAGGTGATGGCATCCCCAAGCCCATCCTCCAGCCTTGGCTTCTTTGCCATAACCGACCTTGATGATTCCTTGGTTATCATGTGGATTTTATCTTTAATGGGTCGTTCCTCAGTCAATGTTGATTCATTCATCTCTTGCACTGGTACTGGTATCAGGTGTCGAGGCTGATGAGGTAGTTGCCAAGCTCTTGGAGGGGGTCACCATGGAGTTCTTCCCTGGATGAGTGGTTCAGCCTTCTCTCCCGAATGAGCTTCTCAATTGCATCGTAGAGAAGGCAGCAATCTTTAGTGTCATGGCCATGGTCACGATGGTAGAAGCAATATCTCATAGGATCGTAATGCTCAGGCTTTGTCCACATCTTTGGATGCTGAGGATGCTCGGTAGGAATTTCCATAAAACTCTCTCCTTGAGAGACATTCAAAGGCATATAATTATGGTACTGTCTTGGGGGAGAGCTGATATCTTCTCCGAGGTCTTGGAGATCGACGATTTCTAGATGGGCCTCCACCCTTCTACCTTCAGGGTGGAGATCGAGAGTGCTGGCAGTTGGTCTACATCCTTCCTACGGAGCACTCTTTATTTGATTCTGTTGTGATAGATTCAGTAGGTACATCCTTGATGAAGGTTTCCTCCAAGCCTTGGCAGACCCCTTTGTGCCCCAAGCCTTCAAACCCCTCGGTAATGCCCTCCTACACGATCCTACTGTCCCTGCATACTCGACAGCACCTATGCAAACATCGCCTCTGCCAATCCTCTTCAGCTATTATGCACCCTTGAGGCCTTTTGGATGATCGCCTCCACCGCTGAAGACCTGTGCTTGCTTCTTGGCACCATCTTGAAATTATAGGATCCCTTCTACTTAGCAGCTGGATCACTTTCTTTGGATTTTCCTAAAGAACCTATAGTATTTCTGTACTAGAACAAGCTGTACCATTTGACACAATCTCCTCAGAGCTATGTCTATCTACCTGCACATGCCACTCCATCTGGAACTATGCATCATCAGCGCTCTGAACTCATGTCAAATTTTTTCTCCACTTGTGAAGCTACCACTGTGGAGCTCCATCTATATTATCGTCCACAACATTTCAGGCATCACCCAGCTCTGATACCAATATTATCATCCACAACATTTCAGGCATCATCAAGCTCTAATACCAAATTGTAGATCTATGATATCGCTCAAACACTAATCATCCTTGACATCACAAGCATCGATATCATGTTGCGGAAGCTCTTGATCTTTAGCATAGATCTGAAGAAATCTGTGACATTCTCTATCGATAGCAAACTACCGATCCTCCACCTAGATCTATGATGGGGAGCCTCCTTCCTTGGGCTTGAGGGAGACGCCCCCTTCCTCTAGGCCTTCTTCAAGAACCCTACACTACCCATCTTCCTAGAGAATCCTGATGCTCTCTACTGAGATACCTTCCTTGGCTGCTACATCGTCGAGCCTCTCTCAGCCCTGCATCTCTAGAGAAGTGCTACTGCAGTACTCCAACGCTCACTGTCTGTCACATAACCGTCATATACCCTAGCCTTTCCACCAAGGTCGATCAGCTAATCATGCACCAAATCATTTCATCCTAAAAAAATTACTTTTCCCTAATTCTCTCAACCTCCATCTTCAACTCGCTACAATCGATTGGCCAAACCACAGCAATAACAAAGATAGATTTGAGACATACCATGGAATTCTTGTGCAAATTTTTGATTTCACCTTGTACGACTTCTCCTACCCTTTCTTGCACCACCAAGCTTTGAAACTTGGCTCTGATACCATATTATCATCCACAACATTTCAGACAACATCTAGCACTAATACTAAATTATAGATCCAAGATATCGCTCGAACGCTAATCATCCTTGACATCACAAGCACCGATATCATATTGCAGAAGCTCCTGATCTTTAGCATGGATCTGAAGGAACCTGTGATGTTCTCTATGGACAACAAATCATCAATCCTCCATCTAGATCTATGATGGGGTGCCTCCCTCCTTGGGCTTAAGGGAGACTCCCCCTTCTCTAGGGCTTCTTCAAGAATCTTAGGGCGACAATTCTAGAGAGAAGAGAAGAAGAGAGTTGAGAAAGAAAATGTCTGTATTAATTCCAACCTTTAAAATCCTAATATAACCTATGTATTTATACATAGCCATTAGGCAGGACCAAAAAACTTTCTGGCTAACCCAATATATGAAAGCACTCACCGAGCCAATGTACACCCATGTCTCCCATGCTCTCATCCTCTGTATCTAGATCCAATCCATACATGAATTAGCCCCCTTAAGATCACTTGAACTAGGCCTTAAGACCCCTAGGATCAATCTAGACCCTAGCCCAAAATAGATCCTCATGTAACTCTGTCCGTGCACTGAGCCGACTAAGTTCCACTCGGTTGGCTCAGTCTGAAACTGAGCTAGCATAGTTTTGTGGTAGACTGAGCTAGCCCAATTCTGTGCCGTGCCGGCAGTTTCGAATGCGCAGCTCTTTATTTGTCTATGCTCTGAGACTTAGCCGATCCAATTTTGGACTGAGTTGGCTAATCTGTAGAAAATCTTTTTTCTACAGTCTTGATTCTCTGACTTTGATTTCTTGCTTCACCTTGTGTCCTAGGTCTCCAAAGCACCAACCAAGCCCCTAGAATCCCTAGAGCCATCATCGTGACTCCTTCCATGGCCTCCCAAGACTTGGAAGCACCATAAATCCTTACAAGATTAGCCTCCTTAAGACCTCTCAAACCAGACCTTACGACCCCTAGGATCAACTCAGATCCTAGCCCAAAATAAATCCTCACATAACTCTGCCCGTGCACTGAGCCGGCTCAGTCTCGGCATTGAGCTGGCTAAGTTCCACTAGGTCGGCTCAGTCTGAAATTGAGTCGGCCTAGTTTTATGCCATGCTAGCAGTTTCGAATGCATAGTTCCATGCCAGCACCTTCCATTGCTAAATTAGAAATTCAGTTTATCTGATACCAAAGCGTAGTGAGTTGCTTGCAAGTTACTGAGGTAATCTTAGGTTTAAGGGATACTTATATCTATATTCCATTAGAGACATTCTCGATAGCAGAATGCTCTAGAGTTGATCATGTTCAATGATGATGTACCCATACATCTCACATGTATGCCATACTAGTATCTACACACATCTTGGTTAAGAGGACAACCAACCTATATGGCATATAGTAATCTATGCTCGATAGATGCTGTCATCCTAATTAATAGCCTATCATTTGATCGTGAAAAAATTTAAGGACTAATCGATAAATCCTCTCTTTATCAAAACTAAATAGTCCTAAGGACTTCATCACAACAATGAAGTTCATTAGAAGATGTAAACTTATGATGAAAAAAGATGTCAAAATATTTTTTATTAATTAATAAATTAATTATAATATCTCAATCATCAATAGGCTGACGATTGGCTTTGGAACATAATTTTCAATAACTTTCACTTATTCTAAAACCACTCGGCACAGTATCTAATACCCATCTTTGACTTATGATTGTTGAACTCCTTGATTACCAGAGCTTTAGTGAAGGTGTCGGCTAAGTTCTCCATTTCATCGATCTTCTGAAGATCGATGTCACCACGATCCATGAACTCATAGACCGAATGAAAGCAACGCAGAATGTCCTTTGTTTACTGGTGTGCCTTCGATTCTTTTGCTTGAGCTATGGTGCTAGTGCTGTTGTAGTAGAGTAGGACTGGACCATCAATGGAGGATGCTACTCCGAGCTTGGTGATGAACTTTCTCAGCCACACAGCTTTCTTTGCTTCATCTGATGCTGCTATGTACTCTATTTCGCAAACAGAGTCAGCCACTATATGCTGCTTGAAACTTTTCTAGCAGATGACTTCACCAATTAGGATAAAGATATACTCCAACACACTTTTACTATCATCATGATTAGATTGAAAGCTTGAGACTGTAAACCCTATAAGCTTCAGATCTAACTCATCATAAACCAACTATTGGTTCTTAGTATTTCTTAAATACTTAAGGATGGTTTTAACCACCGTCCAGTGATTTTCTCTAGGGTCAGACTGGTATCTACTCACTACTCCTAGTGAGTATGCCACGTCTGATCTCATATATATTATTACATACATAATAGACCCCACTGTCGAAGTATATGAAATTCTACTCATACGCTCTCTCTCTTCAGGAGTTATCGGACAATCCTTCTTAGAGAAAGAAATTTCTTAGCCTATTGGAAGATAGCCCTTTTTGAAATTTTTTAAGCTGAACCTCTTCAACATAGTTTCTATGTTTGTGGATTAGGATATACCAAGCATCCTTTTAGATCTATCCCTATAGATCTTCATCCCTAGGATGTAGGATGCTTCACCCAAATTCTTCATGGAGAATTGTAATGACAACCAGACTTTTATACCTTATAGTGCTGGGATGTCATTTTTGATTAAGAGAATATCGTCTATGTACAAAATAAGAAATACTACAGTTGGACCATTTGTCCATTCGTAAATTCAGGATTTTTCTCCGTTCTTAACGAAGTCATACATTTTGATGACTTTATTAAAATGCATGTTCCAACTTTGAGATGCTTGCTTTAATCCATAAATGGATCTCTGAAGCTTGCATACCTTGAACTCATCTATGGATGTGAATCCTTCAGATTGTATCATATACACCTCTTCGATCAGCTCTCCATTTAGGAAAGCTATCTTCGCATCCATCTGCCAGATCTCATAATTCAGATGGACAGCAATGGCAAGCATGATCCAAATGAACTTGAGCATTGCCACAAAGAAGAATGTCTCGTCATAGTCAATACCATAATGTTGATGATACCCTTTGGCAACCAAATGGACTTTATAGGTATCCACCTTTTCATCTGCGCCTCTCTTCCTTTTGAAGACCCATTTACACCCAATGGATTTAACCCCTTTAGGTGGGTCAATTAATGTCCATACATCATTGATCTTCATAAAATTCATTTTGGATCTCATGGCTTCTAGCCATTTCTTAGAGTCGAGTCTCTACATCGCATCCATATAAGTGATCGGATCCTCATCATTCTTATCGAGTTTGATGGGATCACCATCCTGAACCAAGAATCTATAGTATCTATTCGGATGGTGGGGTACTCTATCGTATCTCCTTAATGGTAATAATTCGCTAGGTTTTAGATCTGATTTGATCAAATCTGACTTAGGTTCAACATTCTGTATCAAACTTTCTACCTGTTGAACTTCATCAAGTTCAACCTTAGAGGCAACAGTTCCTTCATCAAGAAATTCCTTTTCTAAAAAGACTGTCCTAAGGTTGATGAACACTTTTTGTTCATCAGCATGGTAGAAATAGTATTCTTTGATCTCCTTTGGGTACCCTATGAATATACACTTATCAGACTTAGATCCAAGTTTGTCTATAACTAACTATTTAACATAAGTCGAGCACCATAAAACCCTAAGGTGTGAAAGTGCTGGCTTATACCCTGTCCAAATCTCATATGAGATTTTTACTATAGACTTACTTGGAACCCTATTTAATAGATAACAAGCCAATTTGAGTGCATATCCCAAGAAGGATATCGACAAGCTGGAAAATCCCATCATGGATCGGACTATGTCTAACAGAGTCTGATTTCTCCTTTCAGACATACTATTATGCTGTGGTGTTCCAAGAGAAGTCCATTAGAAGAGAATTCCATTCTCTTTTAGATATGTGAGAAACTCACTAGAAAGATATTCTCCTCCTTGGTCAGATCGAAGAGATTTAATACTTTTTTTAGTTTATTTTTTTACTTCACTTTAGAATCGTTTGAACATTTCAAAAGAATTTGACTTATATTTCATCAGATAGACATATCCATATCTGGATAGATCATCTATAAAAGTGATGAAGTAGACATATCCATCTCTGGCACTTGTGCTTATTGGTCCACATACATCAGTATATACCAGACCTAAGAGCTCATTGGCTCTCTTACCTTTTTCGGTAAAATGTGACTTGATCATTTTATCAAGAAGATAGTACTCATAGGTTGGAAGTGATTCATAATCATTAACTTCAAGGATTACCTCCTGAGTCAATCTAGTTATCCTGTTCTTATTTATATGACCTAGCCTACAGTGCCATAAGTAAATATCTGATACACTATCTAATCTAGGATGCTTGCCAGTAGAATAGACTACATTAATAGGTTATGATAACATATATACACCATTGTTCAATTATCCATAGAAAGCAGTAACACCATTCATAATGACATTACAAACTCATTTCTTTATTAAAATTTCATAATTGTTCATTGCCAAAAATTCTATGAAATGATATTTAAAAAGAAATTAGGATAGAAATGATAATTACTAAGAACAACGGTATGAGATTCAAATACAAGTTTCAAAATTTTTAAAGCTAGAACTGGAATTGATCTTCCATCTCCAACATTCAGGAATCTCTCGCCTTGCTCGAATCTTCTACTGACCTGCAACCCCTGTAACGAACTGTAAATATGGTAAGGGCTATCGGTATCCAATACCCAGTCAGTAATATCATAAATAAAGAAATTGCAAGGAGTTATCATATAAATACCTTGCCCAGCAATAGCTTGCTTTTTTTTCTGCCTGTTTAGGTTTAGGAAGGCAATGTACTGAGGATAGTTCCTCTTCCAGTGCCCCCGCTTCTTGCAAAAGAAGCATTCGGCTTGATTCTTATCGGGCTTGATCTTTAGGGTCTGAGCCTGCATAGGTGTCCTAGCATGAACATGCACCTTCTTGACTTTCTTCTTCTTGTTCTTCTTTTCTTTTACAAAGGATCGAGAATGAGAAGACAAACCTCCCATAGTTCATCGACTCCTTATGGAGTTGGTGATCCTTCTCAAAGTTTTGAAGTAACCCCAGTAACCCATGGTAGTCCACTTCAGGCTTTGACATTCTATAATGTGTAAGAAATGAGAGATAAGACTTGCGCAGCGAGTTTTGTATTGCATCTTTCCCAAGTTGTTTGTGCAAGAGAAAGCCAAGCTTGCTCAAGCACTCTATCAGCTCGATCATGTACAATACATGATTAGTGATAGAGGCACCATCCTGCATTCTGGTATTGAAGATGGCATAACTAGTCTTGTACCTCTCAACATCATCGGGTGTGTCAAAAGAATCCTCCAACATTTGGAGCACTTCGTTTGGTGGAGCTATTTCAAACTTATGACTGAACTCATCGCTCATTGCAGCTAGCATAATGCAGTGCACCATGGTTCGGTCACTGAGCCACTTCTGATAAATGTCTCTGATTGTTCCACATGCATTGACAGTTGGCTCCTCTGGTGTAGAATCCATTAGCACATATAGGATCCGTTCATGCTCCAGGACAATCTTCAACTTTCGATACCTGCTACCAAAGTTGAGTTCCACCAACTTATCATTATCCAATAATGATTGAAGTAATAGAGAAGTAGCCATGTCTGCACAAACAAAAACCAAGATCTAATTAGTACTTGATTCATTAAATCTAAAGATTTGGACTTTAATCAAAAGATTTCTCCCACTATTTTATTCAAATTGGTAGCCTTTATCTTCAATTCAACGAATTATTCTAATTCCTTAGTGGGTACTTGAATACACATAGACTATACACAAGTCCAACTTTGGTTGGCCCACCCATGTACATCTAAGGGTAGGTTCATAATCAATTATTTCTCTAAATAATTTTCAGTAACTAAATTTTGCCCCAAGCCCTGATCAGTTGGCTTTGGCCTTCTTGGAAAAGGATCTAGTTAGGTCCAATCATTAAGATGACCATACTTGGCCCATCCAACCAATAAATGATCAGGCTCAACTTTGGTAAGCCCACCTGACCACCATTTAGAAGGATGTATCCAAGAGGTCATATAATGAATGATAATTCCATCAAACGATAAGCACCAGGCCTTTGGGTCTCCAATGATTATCCAACAAATGGATCCATTATCATCCACTTTAATGGAAGACTATGATATAGTTATCATATAACTATTTTATTTTAGGGGTCTAATAATTTTAGAGGATTTATTTATAGAAATGAGTAGGTCAGATTAACCAGCTTATCATGATCCTCCCACTAACTTCACCAACTCAGCTTAATGGAGATCATTAATAGACTAGTCTAGGAGCACTTAAATCAATCAAACTGATTTACCTAGCTGACATGGGTTAGCTCAAATAGTCAAGCGATCTGATCAAAATATAATCTCACCGAGAGATCAGGTAAGTTCGATCAGTGGAAAGGTCTACCAAGCTTACCTTAGACACCATCAGAAATGGCCAGGTAAGTGGGCTGCCAATTAAAAATCACTGATCTGGTTTACCTTAGATACCAACTGGTTTAATTGAATCAAGTCCATCTTGGATCTTATTAAAGAATCAAGTCAATCTTATTAAGTTCGTGATAGACTGCGTAGCCAAAAATCAAGTCCATCTTGGATCTTATTAAAGACATGGACTTGACCAACTACAACTATTATAATTGGTCTAGAGAATCCTTGACCTAATCTAGGACAACAATTGATAAGATTTAATCAATTTTCTAATTAAGTTCATTCTTTAATCTAACCCTAGGTCTAACCCAATTAATGGATCTAATCCCCAGTAATCCATTTAACCCCATGTGTTATGATTTATGTCTTAGGATCTTCAATTCACAATTCTAGATTCTAATTAATCAACTTCTTAATTCTCAATTAAGTTTTGGATTGAGGATTGGGGTTCAGCTTTTTAAAAATAATTTTCATATTTATAAAATATTTTTACAACATAGTTCTATCAACCAAATTGCATGTTTGATTCATAATCAATATGCAAGTAAAATAAACATAAAACTACTTTAGATCTAATCTAATTAGGTTCATATAATTGAAACAGTTTCAATAATAATCAATCATAAATCTTCCTAGATCAAATCTAACACATTTATGATGATTGAAATTAGATTAAAATATTTTTAATCAGATCATAAAAACTCTTTGATCTAATCTAAAATTTTATGATCAATATTTTAGATCTGCACGTACTTGGACAACCTATTCACTATAAGGGATAAACCTTACAGCAGGACAACCTTATGGCAGTTCGTGCAATCTAAAATATTTTATTTTTTTTAATTTTAAATTTAATAATTAGATTATAAATTAAATTTAATCTAAGAAATAATCTAGGCATACATAAAAATCATGTAATAATAACTTAGGCTTTAATACCAATTGAAGAAACTAGATCTAGGATTTCACAGGTAGATCTTGAAATTTTTTTAAGATCTTGCAGTGGAAGACTTAAATAAATCTAAAATTTATTTAAATAACCATGTAAATACTAAGATCTTAGATCTATTACATGATTAAGGTATGATATTAAATCAAAAATTAAAATCAAATAAGAAAAAAAAAGATTGATCAAATCAACCTAAATCTACACTATATCAAATGCAGGTATGAAATTTATAGATCAGATCTATTATCCAAGCAAGTTTAGATATTCTAACTTATTGATCCAGGCTTGAGAATGAAGTCACGAGCCACACATGCATCTAACCTGTAAGAGTCATCCATACGAGCCTGCGATCTCTGATCTGAAGTTCGATGCAAGAAATCAGCATAGCATGCTAGTACTATGCTGATTCTTCTTCGACGATCGATACGATGCTTTCTTCTTCAAAATTTAGACTCTCCAAAATATGAGAAGAAAGATGAGAGTTTGCTGATCTGAGACTCTCTCAAAAAAATTCAAAAAAAAAGAGGAGAGATTGAAAATAAAATAGCTCTAGAAGAAGACCCTCTTCTTCTTCTCTTTTCTCTCACCTAGACATCTAGTTTGGTGCCTTTGAAACCCCCATTCCCAAGGACCCTCTTCCTCTAATTTTTGCACACCCCAAACCTCTTCCAAAGTTCTATATTTTATAAAAAAATCAGAATAAAATTTGTCCAATAAATAGGAAAATAGAAGAGTCCAAGTTAGGTTAAATTCCAAGACTAGGAATATCCAAACATGGGAAGGGTGCCTCGTCCACAATTTTTGGCATGGACCAGCAAGGAAGGGCACATAAAAAAAAAGATTATTTTCATAAAATAAGAGAAGAATTAATTAAAAGAGGGGGTGGCACTCAAGGAAAGAAGTTTTGGTCAATAAGGATTTTATCTCATAGAATCCTAAGCAAAACCAATTCCTCCTTTGACTTGGTCTTCCACCTAACTTCCAAATATAACTTGGAGGGAGAGAGGGGGCATGAAAATTAGGAAAAATAGGATTTTCCATGAAAAATACCTAAAAAATAGGTATGGAAGCTGTTGGGACCAAGGTGGCACAAGGAGATGGGGAGTCCTAGTCACACTAGGACTCCTATTTTGACTTGGTCAAACAAGATCTTTTAACCAAATAAAATCAAGATTAAACCAACTCAATTAAATAAGACCCTAATCCATTTAAGAACTTAATTAAATTAAATTATATTATATTTAATTTTTATTTATTTTCTGATCAAATTAGAAAATTAGGTTGATCCGGGTCCTAGTTAGACTAGGACTAGTTCTTCCTTGCACTTGGCTTATCCAATAAATCAATTGGACTTGATCCAATCAAGGCCAAACTAAATCTAATTAAATTATATTTAATTAAACTTAATCTCAGTCTATTGACTTAATCAAATTAAGCCAATTTATAATTCAATTCCTAATCAATCCTCCTACAACACTTGCACTAGGTTAAACACCAATCGTATTGATTGTTTAACCCTAGAATGATTCTTAATCGTTGATCAACCATTCGATCAGATCGTAAGCTCTAATGTGTGTGACCTCATAGGTCTGAACCTAAGCCAATAGTATAGAAATAAATTTCTATACCAATCAAAGTGACCATCTAGCAATGATATCCGATAGCCGGATAGGTCGAAGGTGTAGAACACCATCCTTAGAATCCATGCGGATTTAGTTTTCATATAATTCATCCCCTTAACCACAATGCTCATAGGACACATCAGAGTTCAACTGTCAACTCTGATCAGGTTGTCAACATTGTACTTGAAATACCAAATTCATCTGATGGATTATCCTGGCCAAGGTTTTGCAATATTGAAATACATTGATACATTCTTCTCCAACTCTTGGAGTGGTCAATTCCATCTTGATCATACTCCAACTTCGCAAGTACTTGACTGTGCTCAGAAGCCTTCTATTATTGAATTAGAAATTTAGTTAGTCCAGTACCAAAGCATAGTGATTGCTTGCAAGTCACTAAGGTGATCTCAGATCTAAGGGATACTTATACCTATATCCCATCAGAGATATTCTCAATAGCAGAATGCTCTGAAGTTGGTCACGTTCTATGATGATGTACCCATATATCTCACCTATATGCCATACTAGTGTCTCCACACACCTTGGTTAAGAGGACAACCAACCTTTATTGCATATAGCAACCTATGCTCGCACTGTCGTCCTAATTAACAGTCTATCATTTGGTCATGAATAAATTTAAGAACTAATCGATAAATCCTCTCTTTATCAAAACTAAATAGTCCTAAGAACTTCACCACAAAAATAAAATTCATTAGAAGATGTAAATTTATGATGAAAAAAGATGCCAAAATATTTTTTATTAATTAATAAATTAATTACAATATCTCAATCATCAATAGGCTGATGATTGACTTTGGAACATAATTTTCAACAGACCGACCAAAGTCGGGCTCATGTGCAATCTATGTGGATTCTAGTATCCACTAAGAAATTAAGATAATTCCTTGAATTAAAGGTAGAGGCTACCAATTCAAATAAAATCATGGAAGAATCTTTTGACTAAAGCCCAAATCTTTAGGTTTAAAAAATCATTTACTAATTAGATCTTGATTTTTTTTATGCGGTTATTACTACTACCCTATCGCTCTAGTCATTATTGGAAAATGAAAAGTTGGTGAGACCCAACCTTGGTAGCTGGTACCAAAAGTTAAAGATTGTTCTTAAGCATGAACGGATCTTGTACATTCTGATAGATTTGGTGCCTGATGAGCCAGCCCAGAATGCATGTGGCATGGCTAGAGACACTTGTCAGAAGTCACTCAATAACTGAACTATAGTATGTTGCATCATGCTGGCACTATTAGCGATGAGTTTAGTTGCTGGTTTGAGTCAGCTCAGTCAGAAGATAGCTCAGTCAGAAGACATGCTTCAAGTGTTGAACAAATCTTTTGGAACACTCGACGATGTTGAGAGGCATAAGACTAGTTGTGCTATCTTCAATGCCCGAATGCAGGATGGCGCATCAGTCATTGATCATGTATTATACATAATCGAGTTGATTGAGCATTTGAGCAAGCTCAATTTTCTCTTACATGAGCAACTAGGAAAAGATGCTATTCTAAACTCGCTACCCAAGTCTTACCTTCCTTTCCTTACTTATTATAGAATGACAAAGCCTGAAGTCAATTACCATGGGTTGCTAGGATTGCTTCACAACTTTGAGAAGGATCACCAGCTCCATAAAGAGCCTATGAATCTGGTGGGAGGATCTTCTTTTGATTCTTAACCCTTTAAGAAAGGAAAGAAGAACAAAAAAAAAGTCCTAGAAGGTGCAAGTTCAGGTTGGGACATCAATGCAGGATCAGACCAAGAAGACAAAGCCCGACAAGAGTCAAGTAGAGTGCTTCTTCTACAAGAAATGGGGGCATTGGAAGAAGAACTATCCGCAGTACATTGCCTTCCTAGATTCGAACAGATCAAGAAAGAAGCAAAATATTGTCGGATAATGTACTTATATGATAACTCCTTGCAATTTCTCTATTTATGATATTACTGATTGGATATTGGATATTTGAAGCTCTTACCATATTTGCAATTCATTGCAAGAGTTGCAGGTCAGTTGGAGATTTGAGCAAGATGATAGATTCCTAAACATTGCGGATGTAAGATAAGTTCTGGTTCTAGCATTAGGGATCATGAAACTTGTATTTGAGTCCCATTCCATTGTTCTTAGTGATTGTCATTTTTATCCTAGTTTCTTATTGAATATTATTTCTATAGGCCTTTTGGCCAAAAATAATTATAAAAATTTTAATAAAGAAAGAATTTTGTGATGTCATTTTGAATAGTGTTATAATTTTTTCTAGAAATTTGAGCAGTGGTATCTATAAAATATTACAACCTGTTAATGTAGTCTACTCCATAAGCAAACACCTTAGATTAGATAATATATCTGATATCTACTTATGGCACTGTAGGCTAGGTCACATCAATAAGAATAGGATAAATAGACAAACTCAAGAGAAAATCCTTGAAGTTAGTGATTGCGAATCATTTAACTTATGAGTCTTGTCTTCTTGAAAAAATTACTAAGTCACTTTTTACTAGAAAAGATGAAAAAATCACTGAGCTCTTGGATCTAGCACATAGTGATGTATGTGGACCCATGAGCACAAGTGTTAAAGGTAGATATTTCTACTTCGTCACTTTCACAAATGACTTATCCAGGTATGGATATATTTATTTGATGACATACAAGTTAGATTCATTTAAAATGTTTAAATGATTTCAAAGTGAAGTAGAAAAATAAATAGAAAGAGTATTAAAACTCTTCAGTCTAATCGAGGAGGTGAATAACTTTTCGATGAGTTTCTCATATATCTAAAAGAGAATAAGATTTTCTTCTAATGGTCTCCTCCAGAGGCACCACAGTATAGTGGTGTGTCTAAAAGAAGAAATTGAATTCTGTTAGACATGGTTCGATCCATGGTAGATTTTGCCAGCTTGCCAATATTCTTTTGGAGAAATGCACTCAAATTGGCTTGCTATCTTGGAAATAGGATTTTAAGTCTATAGATAAAACCCCATATGTGATATGGAAAGGGCATAAACCAATACTCTCACACCTTAGGATCTAGCGGTGCCTAGCCTACATCAAACATTTAATGACAGACAAACTTGGACCAAGGTCTAACAAGTGCACATTCATAGGGTACCCAAAAAAAATCAAAGGGTATTACTTCTACCGTGTTGATGAACAAAAGGTGTTTGTCAATCTTAAGACAATCTTTTTAAAAAAAGAGTTCCTTGGTGAAGAAACTGTTACCTCTAAGATTGATCATAAACAAGTTCAACAGGTAGAAAAATTGACATAGTTAGCTGAACCAAAATTAGATTTGATTAAATCAAACCCAGAGCCTAGTGTAGCTGCACCATTAAGGCTATCCGGTAGAGTACCGCATCAGCCGGATATATACTATGATTTTTTCGTTCGAGATAAAGATCCCATCAAACTTGATGAGAATGATGAGGATCCGATCACCTACATAGATACGATGCACAGGCCTGATTTCGAGAAATGGCTTGAGGCTATGAAATCTGAGATGGAGTCCATGAAAGTCAATGATGTATGGACATTGGTTGATCCACCTAAAGGGATTAAATTCATTGGGTGTAAATGGATCTTCAAAAAAAAAAGAGCAGATGCGAAGGTGAAGATCTATAAAGTCTATCTGGTTGCCAAGGGGTATCGTCAATGTTATGGTATTGACTATGACGAGACATTCTTCTTTATGGCAATGCTCAAATTCATTTGAATTATGCTTGCAATAGCTATCTATCTAAGCTATGAGATCTGGTAGATGGATGTGAAGATAGCTTTTGTAAATAGAGATCTGACTAAAGAGGTATATGTGATACAACATGAAGGATTCACATACATAGATGAATCTTAGCTGTGCAAACTTCAGAGATTCATTTATGGATTGAAGTAGGAATCTTGGAGTTGGAACATGCATTTTGGTAAGATAATCAAAATATATGGTTTTGTTAAGAATGGAGAAAAGCCCTACATTTATAAGTGGGCAAATAGTCTGGCAGTTATATTTCATGTCCTTTACGTAGATGACATTCTCTTAATCAGGAATGATGTCACCATACTATAAGAATAATAGTATGGTTGTCATCTTAGTTCTTCATGAAGGTGTTAGAATTTGATGCCTCGAATTCGACCGACAAGAAGCCCACGGCGAGATCCAGGATGATGAGTAGAGTCTAACGAGCCCAAGAACAACTCAAATGGAGTTCGGATGGAGGAGAATCAATTTTTTGCATAGCAGTCGAGCCAGCTCTGATACGCGGTCGAGCCAGCTTGGATTGAGATCGAGCTAGTTTGAACCATAATTGAGTTAGCTATCTCAAGCAGATAGAAATAGGAGTTCGTATGAGATGCAGCCGAGCTAGCTTGAGGCTTGACCGAGTCAGCTCAACGGAGACGAGCATAACATGATAAGATTTTTTGTTTGATTTTGGATTATGATTAATCCAAGAGGTCTATGGGAGTTATGCATGGACCATAGGATCTAGCGGCCATGGAGGATTGTGGTCATGATCTAAAGGTTAGATAATATTTCAAGACTCCATCAAGGACATGTTCGACTAATATTAGGAGAAAGAGTGCTATTAGGACTCTTGTGAACTACTGAGAAGAGGATTCTCATCCTATTTAAATGCTGTTGGTCCTATGAAAAAAGGAGAGAGCATAGAAGGCTCTGACAGCTGCTAGGAGGAGCCTAGCATAGCATCGAGAGCATGCATCCTGTAGAGTAGATGCAAGTAGAGCATTAAGATAGAGCAAAGCGTTAGACAGAGCGAAGCAATTACCGTGTAAGTGGTCATTAGGCATGATGTACCATCTTTCACAGGAAGCATCTAAGGGCGTCGAGGACCCTGGTACTGGCAGGCTTGTAAGAGGATCTCCTTGAATATTTTGAGAGAGCTTTTATGAGGATAGCTTCTAATTAAGAGAGATTTGTGTACTCAGAGTTAAGAGTGGATGTTCTCCTCCTGTACTTAGTTTTTTCTTTTTCATAGTGAAGTTTGCATGCTCTATGCAGATGAGCCCTTGGGCTGATCCATGTATTTGATTGTGTTCTTATTTTTATTTCTTCTTTCTTCTTGCTGTCAATAAAAGGGTACTAGATCCTGAAGTGGTGGTGTCTTGATCGAGACATCCCCAATAATTGGTATTAAAGCAGTACCGATTGTTGCAACAATTGATATCAAAGTCAGGTGGAGCCAGATTGGTACCAGAACAAGTTGTGGTAGTGGTGATCAAGATTGAAGATGGAGAAGACAGGCGCAAACAAGATGGAGATCAACTACAATGGATTGGTCAATGCTCTCTTATACAAGGAGGAATGGTCTACATGGAAGATGCCAGCGGAGCCCAATGCAAGGTGGAACTCTAGGTGGAGATGGATCGGGCATGAGACAAAAGACTTGGAAGGATGAGCAGCATCCTAAGAAGCCTACCTTAAGCAAGTCTCGAGTCAGGTGGAGCATGGCATATAATGGAGATGGAATCGAGCGGCCTGGCTCGACTCCCATATTTGCCCATCCATGAGTAGCAGGCGTGCCCTAGGGCATGGGGGCAAGTCAGATCACAAGCTCTCAATGTCAGGTAGAGGCTGAATGTCAAGTCAAGATAGAGATTGTTAGAATTTGATGCCTTGAATTTGACTCACAAGAAGCCCACAACAAGATCCAGGATGATGAGTAAAGTCCAATGAGCCCAAGAACAGCTCAAACAAAGTTCGGATGGAGGAAAATCAGTTTTCAGCATAGCAATTAGGCCAACTTTGATACGCAGTCGAGCTGGCTCGGATTGAAATTGAGCTGGCTCAAACCACAATCGAGCCAACTATCTCAGGCAGATAGAACTAGAATTTCTGACGAGATGCAGCTGAACCAGCTCAACCCCTGATCAAGTCGGCTCGATGGAGATGAACAAAATATGATAGGATTTTCTATTTGGACTTGGATTGTGATTAATCCAAGGGGTCTACGAGAGTTGCACGTGGACCATAGGATCCAGCAGTCATGAAGGGTTGCGGTTATGATCTGAAGGTCAAAAAATATTTCAAGACTCCATCAAGAACATGTTTGACTTATATTAAGAGAAAGAGCCCTATTAGGACTCCTACGAACTATTGAGAAGATGATTCTTATCCAAGTTAAAGGCTGTTGGTGCTATGAAAAAAGAAGAGAGCATAGAAGGCTCTGGCAGCCATCAGGAGGAGCCTAGCAAAGCATCGAGAGCGTGCATCCTATAGAGCAGACGTAAGTAGAGCATCAAGGCAGAGCGAGGCAACAGTCATGTAAGTGATCATTAGGCATGATGTAGCAACTTTCATAGGAAGCATCCAGGGGTGTCAATGACCCTGGTACTAGGAAGCCTATAAGAAGGTCTCCTTGGAGATTTTGAGAGAGCTTTTATGAGGGTAGCTTTTAGTTGAGAGAGATTTATGTACTCAGAGTTGAGAGTGGGTGTTCTCCTCTTGTACTTGGTTTTTTCTCTTTCATAGTGAAGTTTGCATGCCCCATGGAGGCGAGCCCTTGGGCTGATCCACGTACCTGATTATATTCTTATTTATATTTTTTCTTTCTTCTTGCTATCAATAAAAGGATACCAGATCCTGAATTGGTGGTGTCCTGACCAAGACATCCCCAATAATTGGTATCAGAGTGGTACCGATTGTCATAACAGAAGGACTTGGGTGAAGCATCCTACATCCTAGGGATGAAGATCTAGAAGGATAGATCAAAGAGAATGCTTGGGTTACCCCAGTCCATATACATAGATACTATGCTAAAGAGGTTCGGCATGAAAAATTTCAAGAAAGGCTATCTTCTGATAGACCATGGAATTACTCTCTCTAAAAAGGATTGTTCGATAACTTCTGAAGAGAGAGAGCATATGAGAAAAATTTCATATACTTCAGTAGTGGGATCTATCATATACGTCATGATATGTATGAGACTAGATGTGGCATACTCACTAGGATTAGAGAGTAGATATCAATCTGATCTAGGAGAGAATCACTAGAAGATGGTGAAAACCATTCTTAAGTATTTAAAAAATATTAAGGATTAGTGGTTGATCTATGATGAGTCGAATATGAAACTTATGGGGTTTACAAACTCCAGCTTTCAATCTAATCATGATGACAACAAGAGCATGTTGGGTTATGTCTTTACCCTGAATGGTGGAGCCATCTACTGTGAGAGTTTGAAGCAGCATAATATGGTAGACTCAGTATGCGAGGTAGAGTATGTTGTGGCATCAGATGCTGTGAAGAAAGCTATGTAGCAGTGGAAGTTCATCACCAAGCTAGGAGTAGCACCCTTCTTGAATGGTCCCGTCATGCTTTATTACAACAGCACTAGAGTAATTGCTTAGGCAAAGGAGCAGAAGGCAAACCAATGGACAAAACATATACTACGCCGCTACCACCTAGTCTGAGAGATCGAGGATTGAGGTGACGTCGACCTTTCAAAGATTGATGGAAAGAAGAACCTGGCCAACCCCCTCACTAAAGCCTTGGTAGTAAAGGAGTTCGACAACCATGAGTCGAAGATAGGTATTAAATACTATACCGAGTGGCTTTAGGAAAGTGGGAGTTATTTGAAAATATGTTCCGAAGTTAATCATCAGCCTATTGATGGCTATGCTATTTTATAAAGATAAATAATTTATTAATGAATAAAATATTTATTTTGATATTTTTCATCATAAATCTACATCTTCTAATAAACTTCTATGTTGTGATGAAGTCCTTAAGACAATTTAGATTCGATAAAGAGAGGATTTATCGATTAATTCTTAAAATTATTTGTGAACAAATGATATATTGTTAATCAGGACAATAATATTTATCGAGTATAGGTCATTGTATGCCATATATATTGATTGTCCTTTGAACCAAGGAGTGTAGAGATACTGGTATGGCATATAGATGAGATATAGGGGTATATCATCACTGAACATGATCAATTTTGGAGCATTTTAATATCAATAATTACTCTGATGGGATATGGGTATAAGTATCCCTTGGACCTAAGATCGCCATGGTGGTTTGCAAGCAACTCATTGTACTTTGGTGCTAGACTATCTAAATTTTTAATTCAGTCATGGAAGGTTTTTGGGTATAATCAAGTACTTGTGAAGTTGGTGAGTGATCAAGATGGGATTGACCACTTCAAAGAGTTTGGAGATAATGCATCACTGTATCTCAATTTAGAAATATCTTGGCCATGGTAATCCATAAGATGGACTTCATATTTTGAAATACAATGTGAATGACTTATTTAGAGTTGATAGTTAAATCTTGAGTCATCTTATGAGCATTTATGGTCAAGGGGATGAATTATACCAAAATCATATCTATATGGATTTTAAGAATGTTGCTTTATACATTCTATTAGGAATAGTGTCCGAAAATCAATCGTCAGCCTATTGATGGTTATGTTATTTCTGGTACTTGTATATGAATTATTAAAAAATAAAATTTATTTTATCATTTTTCATCATAAATTCTCATATTTTCTAATGAATTTCTATATTATGGTGAAGTCCTTAGGACTATTTAGAAATAACAAAGAGGGATTTATCATTTAGTCCTTAAACCTGTTCACGATCAAATGATATAATGTTACTATGGATGATAATATTTATCAAGTGTAGGTTGTTGTATGCCATATGGATTGCTTTTCCTCTTAACCAAGGAGTGGGGAGACACTGGTATGGCATGTAGGTGAGATGTAAGTGTACATTTGCATTGAACGTGACCAACTCCAAAGCTTTTTTGCTATCAAGATTTGCTTTAACGAAATATAGGTTTAAGTGTCCCTCCAACCTGAGATCACCATGATGACTTTCAAGTAACTAATAATGCTTTGGTGCCAGACTACATGAATTTCTAATTCAATAATAGAAGGTTTTTGGGCATAGTCAAGTATTTGATGAGTTGGTGCATGTATCAAGATGGGATTAACCACTTTTGATTTCAAGAGCAGTATTCAATTATATTTTAATTTAGCAAATCCCTGGCCAGGGTAGTCCTAGTAAGGGATCATGGAACTAATTACTTTGAGACACGATTTGGATGTACTTTTTAGGATTGATAGTTTAACTCCGAGTCATCCTATATAAAGAGATCAAAGGGATGAATTATGTGGTAACCATATTTACGTAGGTTCTGAGTGTTGTGATTGTAACTATTCGACCTATCTGAATATCGAGTACCATTGCTAGATGGTCATTTTGATTAGTACAAAAATTGGTTCCTATGTTACTGGCTTAGATTCGAACCTATGAGGTCACACATATTAGAGGTTCCTACTTGATCTGATAGTTGATGAAGAGTTCTATTGGACTGAGACTCTATGGCCAAGAGTCCCACTGGACTGGGATACTTCGACCTAAAGTCCTACTGGGCTAGGACTCTGAGTCCTGCTTGGCTGGGACTCTATGATTAGGAGTCCCACTAGACTAAGACTCTATGGTCAAGAGTGCCACTAGACTAAAACTCTTCCACCAAGAGTTCTACTGCTTTGGGACTCTAAGTCTCACTTCTTTGGAACTCTATGATTAAGATCCTATAGGTCTAGAACTCTATGATCATGAGTTTCACTCATTTCGGATATTGAGATCAAGAGTCCCATTGGTTTAGGACTCTTCGATCAAAAGTTTTATTTTGATGGGACTCCATTATCTAGACATCCACTGGATTTGGACTCTATATTTATGAGAGGTTTAATTAGTAATTTGATTACTAATTAACTCAATTTGATTGAGTAATTATTTTTGGATCCAATCCAATTGAATTGCACTCAGTTAGGTTTTATCTGATTAGGTTATGAGATGACCTAATCATCGAGAAGGTTTGATCCTTGTTTTGATCAAGGATTGAGCTTAATTAATTTTTAATTTGATTAAAATTTAATTGAGTCTAATAAATTCTAAATAAGTTGGATTTAATCTGATCTAATTGGGCCTAGCCAATTTGGATTGGAATGGATTCAATTGGATAAGGTTTCATTAAGACTAGTTTGACTAGTCTACTCGCCAGCTCACCTCATCCTTGTGCCATTCCATTGTCCATTCAAATTCAGAGTTCTTGTTGATTTTTTCACATACAAGAGGCCTCATGGACTCCTTTCCCACATCCTAAAGGGATAAGAACAAGTTGGTTGCCATTCAAATTCAAATGGAGTTTGAATTTGAATGGACAACCTCCTTATCCTATCTCTCCCTCATGCCACCTTTTCTTTTGTGCTTCTATTAAATCCTAGAATTTTTTTGGATGAAACTCTACATGTGTGAGCCTCTCCCTAATGGAAAAAAAAAATAATAAAAAAATTAGAGAGAAGAAGAACCAAGAGAAAGAGACGTCATAAGGGCCTTTGGTGAAAGCTATCCTAAGGTTTCTACCTAGGATTCAAAAAGGGGTTTTGTGAGATCTAAGCATCAGATCTTAATGAAATTTTCTGGAGTCCTCAACCTCTCATCTACCTCTGCTACTGATCTAGAGCATCCAAAGATTCAGTGGAGGAAGATCAAAAGAGTTTGATCATGATCAACCATCGAATGATCCTATATTGAGCTAGCACTCGGGAGGAGCCGATCGAGATCAGGATCCCATGTGGACCACCTGTGGAGGCCAGACATTTGTGTCGTTGCATCATGATGATCAAATCTTCCTAGTGGTGATGATCAGGTCTTTCTAGTGGTGATTAAATTGTAGAGATCGACTATCCGCACAAAGGTAATGTGTTCTGAACATGTAAAGTAGTAAAATAATTTTACTACTGATTGCTTTTACTTTTAGATTTCATGCAAGCATATCACATTAGATCCTAGTAATCTAAGGTTTCTAGATTAGATCTATTGCTCTTTATAAAATAATTAGATTAATTTTATTTCTTCTATGTTTGATTTTTGAAAAGTTTTAAAAGTAGAGCTAGAAACCTTGCATGCATCCCATCACATTCAACCTATTCGGCCATCGAGTACCATTGCTAGATGGTCACTTTGATTGGTATAGAAATTTATTCCTATGCTACCAGCTTAGGGTCAAACCTATGGGGTTATACATATTAATGATTTTGATCTGATCGGATGGTTGATCAACGATTAAGAATTATTTTAGGGTTAAACATTCAATACAATTGATATTTGACCTTGTGCAAGTATTTTAGGAGGATCAATTAGCAATTGGATTGCTAATTAGCTCAATTTAATTAAGCAATTAGGTTAAGATCAAGTTTAATTGAATAAAATTTAGTTAGATTTGGTTTGGGTCTGATTAGATGAAGTCTAATTGGTTTATTAGAAAGCCAATTGTATGGAAGAATAATTCCCAATTAAACTAGGACTTGATTGCTCTAATTTTTAAATTGATTATAAAATTAAATTAAATTAAATTAGATTTAATCTAATTTAATTAGGTTCTTAATTAGGATAGTAATATCATTAATTAGATTGCATCAAGATCTATTTTAATGAGACTAAAAATTTAGTTTGACTAGTCAAAGCATGTGGTCCTAATTGGACTAGGACTCCTCCCTTGCACCACCTTACCTTTCTCCATGCCTATTTCATGAATTTTTTTATGAAAAATCTAATTTGCAGAAAGGATTCATGCCCATCCTTACCCCCATATCCCTCTTAGATGGTTTGTGGTTTTCGATTTGATCAAAACTAAGAAGTAGTGATGATCTAGACTCTATTTGATAGAGTTTGGACAAACCTAAAACTCTTATCCATTATGATGCTAATTAATCTAATTTTTCCTAAAATTTTCATGTAAGAATGAGGGTTTAATTGTGCACCAAATATCTAGAATCTATGTCAAAAATAAAAAAATTTAAGGAGGCACCCAAGAGTTTGGCACTCCAATCCTTGTTTTACTTGGGCTCTTTATCTAGGTATTTGACCTAGATAGGGACTCTTCTCTAACTCTCTATTTAAAGAAAATTAAATCATAAAGTTTTGAGATGTTTTAGACCTAAAAGAGAGGGCTTGGGCATGGAGACCTTGGGCATATCATAGTTGAGGGTGTGGGATTTTGTAAAGGCACAAATTATTATGCCTACGTAAGAGGAAAGGGCCTAGAGAAGAAGGGTCTTCTCTAGGGTTTTTATTTCAAATTTTCTTCTACAAATTTTTAAGAGAAGAATATAGGAAGAAGGCTTTTTGTAGATCCTCCCTTCTTCTTCTTTGATCCTTGAAGAGTTCAAGTCAATTTAAGAAGGAGATTTGGCATCAACCATCGACGAAGGATCAGTGCAATGCTAGCATACTGTGCTGATTTCTAAATTGTTGGACTTCGTATCATGATTGAGGCTTCATGTGGACCTCTCATAGAGGCCGGATACATTGGTGGCTCGAAGTGACATCCTCAGTCTTAGATCAAAAAGTGGACATCCAAATTTGTGAGAAAGGTAATGAGATTTGATCTCAATTGCAGACTAGATTAGATATAGTTTTTCTTGTTTGATGTTGATACGATCAACATTATTGTTTTATATTTTATTTAATTTTTTAATTTATATACATATTTTACTCATATCATTAGATCTAGATCTAGGATTTATTTACATATTTTATAGATTAATTACATTAATCTGTAGCTTTTGTTATTCTAATTTTGAAAAAATTTCAAAATACATGCTAGAAACCCTAGGTTTTTCCTTTACTTAAATTGCTACCTATTGGATCCGAATGTTACATTTCCTCCCTCAAAATAAATTTTATCCTCAAAATTTTACACTTTCTACTTTAACTTTAGGTATCCTTCAAATTCTAAGTATGACATTGCTAAATACTCATTATTCAACCAACACATGCTTTTGAAATAATTCTAACCCTTTCTAAGGTTTTTCACATTCCTGAATATTACCTTGAATATTCAATAGACTAATGATCAAATGAACTCAAATTAACATATTCCCATTCATTAAATATACATAAACTTAATTCAAACAATGCTCAACTCTACCTTTGTTGACTCCTCCTTTCCTCCTAACTTCAACTTTCTCCAGAAGCAGATCTTGCATCTGGAGGTAATCCCTCTCTCAATCTTTTTAATTGCTACCCCAAGCTAGAACATTGATCAAGACTTCCTCTATTTATATCACTTACTCTTTCATAATCTCACCTCAGCTACTGAAGTTTGCCACTTAAAGCATTATACTTTAGTCTTATTCTTTGAAAAGAATGCTTATACTCTTTCATATCCTCAAAATTTATATCTCGAACTTCAAAATTAAAATAATGCTTTAAATTATTTCAAGCATAGATTATTGCTTGCTCTTCTGAATTTCATTGCTCTATATCCAAAGGACCCATTGATCTAAAAGTTTCATAGGGCTGCTCCCCTCTATTAATGGTCACTTCACATATGCTCTTACATACCTTTATTCCCTTACTTCCACTTCATAGATTGGATTGAAAATCCTAACTCTCTTGTAATTCTAGCTAAAATAATCTTCAGAGATACATCAATTACATTCATAATCTGCAATTAACATTCCAAATCAATTCTTAACAATTGTTATCTGGTTCTCTATTGACCAACTCTCATTAAATCATACCAATAAATACTTACAAAAAAATAATACTTAGTATAAGCATGGAACATAAAAATACACATATTTCACTTATTACAAGAACTATCAATACTATAAAAATACTTGCTCAATTATGTTCACTAACCAAATACTCAATTAATTAAGATATATAGCTACCAACAATTCATAGTATTACAAGAAATTTCATTTAAATCCTTGTCCTCCAACTTAAGCTAGCACTTAAATAAATTTAAACTAAAATATTTAAATCATACCTGATTTTCACATGAAGAGTAACTTACATCCCCTATTTTCCTTCTTGCATTGACTTATCTTGTTGATTGGTACTAGTCCCTACTTTATTTGCTTGCATACTAATAAGTGAAACATTAGACTTTGATGGAAAACTTTTAGTTGGGGCTTTATTTGGATAGTTCCTTCTAAAATGACCCATCTATCCACACCGGTACATCCTCTAAATTCTTTTCTACATTTTTCTGAATGAAACATTCTACAATTAGTACATTGAGGAATCTGGTTTAGTAGTGTAGCAATTGGATTAGCACTTCTATCTGAAATTTCATTACCCAAAATTTTCTAGCTCTCTTATAACTTCTTTCTACATCTGCACCTTGAGATTGAAAGTCAAAAACATAAGCTACTGCAATAGTAACTGCCTATGTAATTATTCCTACAAATTTCTATTGTCCATAAGTAGATACTTACACTTGAAATGGAGGTACTAATGTTGGTGTACTACATAAAGGCTCAAGAGCATTCTCATGCAACCACAAAGTCTCTCTCTCTCTCCATTCTTAGGGCAGAAGGTGAAGCAATGAACATTGTTTTATGAGGTTGGTTATCATTATCAACTTTATCAATTCCTTTTGACCTACCCCAATCACGACCTCAACTCCTACTTGGGCCTTGTTTTCCACCTCTATCTCCCTCCAAAGGTTGTCCTTCACTGAGTCCTAATCTTATCTGAACCATCTTCCTACAAGAGGCAATTGATTTAATCAAATTTATTAACCTTTTTTTTTAAATAACCCCACTGATAATTAAATCTCAAAGGAGAACATCCTAAATTGAAACATAAATTTAGAAACAAATGCTATTGAAAGAGCCTTTGAAAGACACTGAGTTGGCTCATCACTCAATCAGGTCATTTCCAAGACCTCTCAACCCATTTTATGCTATTTACTAAACAATCTAAATGAACTAATTATGATATACATAAGCCCAAGTGTATCCTTCATAATCCAGCAAATTATCCATTCTCTATGATCATATGCTGAAATTCTGATACTATTCTACCACACCTCTAGTAATTAAAATATCAAGTCTTAATTCCAACCTTGTTAGGACCTAGGTCCATCCCTATCAATCACAAATCTTTTTTGATATCCACATCCATAAACCATTTCTTGTCTCCACTGATTATAAACCTTTGCTCATCTCTATTAATTACTAAACCTTGCTCTGATACCCAACATGTAACACCCCATCCCTAAAACCAGGCAGAGAGTTACATCCTGACCCTTATCTAAGAGCAAATAAGCTATACTTTACCCTATAAATAAGAGCAAAGAAGATTCTAAACTATAACTAAACTACAACATCATTTAAACCTGTTTTCATCTAACTTGATCAATACTTCAATCCATATCACAAGCATTTTAATTTAAATTTCTTAACTTGCTAAAAAAAAAACCATTATCTCAACTTAGCTCATCAATTTACGTAATCAAACTCAAGGTTCTAAATAAAAAACCATACTTTATACATACATTTCAATAATGAAACCACCCTTTCAATACACGTCATTTCAAAACAAACTAAAGCATACACTTATAACAATTTTAGGTTAACAACTACAACAAAACATAATACAACTCAGATATATCAACCATCTCTTTCTCTATTATACATAGCCAACTTCATTTTTCCTTTAGCTTAAGACAATTGCTGATATACATGCTAAAACATACTTTTAAGCCAAGCTACTCCAAAACTGTAATTCAAAAGAGTGAAGGGTGTGAAGGAAAATCTGATTTTCCTGCCACAGGATCGATATGATCTGATCTGATCTATAGAAAAATTTTAAAATTTTTTCTATAAAATCTGATCACATTTGAGAGTTCTCAAATTTGATCCATATGATTTGATATTAAAAGCAAAAATTTAAATTAAAATCATAACAACTTTTATTACCTATTTGGGTAAACCTTTTACCCTGATGATGATAAGGCTGCACTTGGAGGATTTGGATCTAGCCTCGCATGTGCCCAACCTCTATTGTAGTCCACTTTTGCTGGTTCTAGATCCCTTCTCCTACTGGATCTGATCTCCAAAGATCAGATCTGGAGTCTTCTTATAGAGCCTTCCAAGTAGCTTTCGAAGGTCACGTGTTTGACTCACAAATTGGATCGTCTGACTGCATGATCCTTGCGCGAACAACCTTGGATCTTCTTGCTAGAATTTTGCCCAACCCTTAGGCATGTAGAAGAGGAAGAGGACCTAAAAGAGAGGGCATGGAAGTGGAGGAGGTGGCAGCCTTTTGGCATGGTGGTGTAGGCATATGTAAACCCTAGGGCATAGGGCTTCTTATAGCAAACCCTGTGCCACCTTAAGTCCTGGTTGATCAAGCAATCAAATTACTTGATTAAATCAGATTCCAATCTGATAATCCATGCCATACACTAGGTCTCTACCTGATTTTGTCACCCAAAACACAGCCATGATTGGCACAAATAATAGATAAGGAAGAGTCCTAGGCAGAAAGGACTCTTCCTCCCTAGAGTTTGATCTCTATCAAACTCTTGACCCATTTAAAATGGTCGCCCACTTTTATCCTCATGTGTGCATGCCACAAAGAAGCATACTCCATGCAAAAAGCTAGGGGATGTGCGCCCCTAGAAATTCTCTTGGGGGCACATGCCCCTTCTCCCTTAATTCCTACAAGTGGGTCAACTATTGACCCTTGTCCTAATGGCCCTTGCATGGATTTAGGACAAACCCTTTTCTTTTAGGACAAGCCTTAATCTGAACTTGACAAGCTCAAGTCAGACTTGGATAAACCCAAACAAGATCCATGGCTGAGCCAAATCCAATTTGACACAATCGAGATGAACCAGAAAGACTATAGAAAGAGAATTTAGGCTTAATTATATGCTAGCATGATTTTGTTGAACCTAATTGGATCTAATCCAAATCAATTAAACTAGGTTAGCCTAATTGATGACATTCAGATCTAAATTCTTATTTGTGTGATCCAGTTAGGTTCATTCTGTATGGTAATGAGACATGTCGCGATCTCTATCATTGACATCATCGAAATATCTTTCGATGGATCAGAACTCTCCTAATTTATCCAATTAGAATTATCGATCATCAAGATACACTACTACAAAAAGAGGCTATGACAGCACATACTATGATAGAAATTTTTGAAACTACTGCAATAGAATCTACGGTAGTGGTTAAAAGGAACCACTGCTATATCACAGACCTATAGCAGTGGTTACAAGAAACTGTTGCTGTAGATCTAACCTATGGCAGTGATTTTTCTAGCCACTGCTATAGGTTGGACCTATGGCAGCGGTTCCTTATAACCACTACTATAAATCGATCTATGGCAGTGGTTATATATAATCGCTACGATATTTTTTTATTTTTTTCTTAACATTATATAATTTTAAAATTTAATATTCATATTCATCATTCATTATCTAAATAATTATCATTAGAGTATCATCATAAAAAATCATCTCGATCCGATGGCTCTAGCTTCATTGATAAAAAAAATTGATTTTGATGATCATGAATGACGATGCGATGATCTGATAGATGGAGACCTCTAATGGAATCAAAATCCTGCAATGATGATTTTGGTTATGTTTGTAGTGTACTATCAAAGTTTCACTTCAATCAGATATCGTTATCTTGGTTAATTTAGTATAGATTAATTTCGAGTATTAAATGATAAATGAGTGATCAAAGCACCAGATGGTCTCCGATTATGAGATAATTTTTATTATAAATAATCTTGGCTACTACTTTAATCATTTTTTATGGTGATGATTATAAAATTCAACTTATGAGACTAAGAATGATTTAAAACTATACGTCATCTAATGACCATTCTTAAACTCTGTTGGTTGTTATGCTCATACTTTTGCAATATCTGCTTAACGTGAATAGTTTATATGAAAATAATTTAAATTTTACTATCATCATGATATAAAATAATTAAAGATCATTTAACTAAAAAATTATCTCATAATCAGATGCCATTTAGCCCTTTGATTGCTTGTTTCTAATTTAATGATTGAAATCATTCTATACTAAATTGATCATGATAATGATATTTGATTGAAGAAAAACTTTGATAGTATGCTACAAATATCATCAAGATCATCGTTATAGATTTTTAGACTGATTAAAGATCTTCATCTATCAGATCATTGCATCATCATTCATGATCATCGAAATTAAATTTTTTTGATCGATGAAGCTAGGGCCATCGGATCGAGGCAATCTTTTGTGATGACACTCTAATAATAATTATTTAGATAATGAATGATAAAGATGAGCATTAAATTTTAAAATTATATAATATTTAAAATAAAAATTTAAAAAAATTATTTTTAACCTATGACAGTGGTTACTAAAAATCGTTGCTATAGATCTATGACAGTAGTTAGAAAATATCTATCGTAGATCTATTATAGCAATTTTCAAAAATAGCTGCCATAGATCTATGGCAGTGGTTCGAAAATACGGTACCATAGGTTAGGTTAAAATTTTTTAAATTTTTCTTTCCTTTCGTGCGCTTTCTCTCTCTCCTAGCTCCTCTCCATCATCGATGAGACTCCATCCAAGTCCTTCCTCCCCGACTGGCGCCGCTCCTCCTTCCCCTCCGACCGGCCTCACCTCTCAGTGGTCTTGGCCCACCCCTTACACCGGCCCCTTCCTAGCGGTCTCTACCCACCCCCCGCCAGTTCAAAACCCCACCCATCCCACCCCTCGCGCTGCCCTTCCCATCCCCAGCCATCGACGCTGCCCATTCCCTCCCCATCCCCGGCCGCCACCACCCCTACCTTACCCATCTTCGACCACCCACCCCCTACCCTCCTTGACCGCCACCCCATGTCCTTCGCATCCCCGACCACTGCTGCCCACCCCACTGCCCCTACCCTCCCCATCCTCGACCGTTGCCCACCCCTACCCTCCCCATCCCCGACCGCCCACCCCTTGCCCTCCCCTCCCCTAGCCTCCCCGTCATGGTGCCCCTTCGAGCCCCCTCTCCCTCTATCTCTCCTCTCTCTCTTTTCTCTTTCTCTTTCTCTTTCTCTCTCTTCTCTCTATCTCACTATCTTGCTCTTTTTTCATAGGTTATCTCTAGCACCATCGTCGATGATCCTCAGATGCGACCCCCTCTTTATAGTCGTAGATATAATTTTTATTTTAATTTTATAGTATTATTTATTAATCATTGAACTAGATCTGTCAATGGATCAGGTTCGGATCAAAATCTAGATATTCAAATCTGGATCTCATTTTAATTACTGGTATCAAACCTAAACCCGAATACTCGATAGGACTATACTTGAAGTACTAGACCCAGACTCTAATGGATCCTGAGTATCCTAACCTGATTCTAAGATCCAAAACTAAGAAAGGGAGAGGGAGAGAGGGGGGAGTGGTTCGACCTCACCGTCGTTGTCAATGAGGAAGATCGAGAGAGAGAGAGAGGGAGGGAGGGGTCCGTCATCAATGGGAGGGAGGGGGTTCGTCCTCGCCAACAAGGAAAATCGAGAGAGTGAGAGAGGGAGGGAGGAGTTCGGCCTCACCTTCATTGCCGGCGAGGAAGATTGAGAGAGGGAGAGAGGAGGGAGGGGGTCCGACCTCACCGATGAGGAAGATCGAGAGAGGGAGAGAGGGATCAGGGAGGGGGTCTGGTCTCATTGATGATAGAGATTGAGTGGAAGATGGGTAGTTGGAAAGATGAGGGGAGGGCGGAGATAGCCAAAAATAGGGGAAGGCACATAGTTGAGCTGATTCGGATATGCAGTCGAGCCAACTTTGGCTTAGATCGAGCCGACTGAGAGAGGACCCAAGCTAGATGTCTCAGGCACAGAGCTGGCTATCTCAAGCATGGAGCCAACTTGGCTTCTGAGTGAGCCAGCTCAATGGGTGCGAATAGAATTTGATATATTTCTCTAAGATTCCATGTTTAAGTCTTAAGATGCTACCATCATCTATTTCATTCTTCTTTCAGATTTTTGGATTAGCATCCAAGTTTGCGCAAGAGATTGGATCAATGACTGTTACTCATCCTTAATTATTTATGAATGTAATTCAAGTTATAGAATTTATTGGATAACATTTTCTAGATGTTTATATCTTGTTGTTTTTATTTATTACATTGCATAATGATAGACTCATCAATTAATTAGTATACATAATCTCTAGCATCTGTACAGTTATATGTAATTATGTGGATGAGAGAATTATATATAATGATTAATTGATTGTCTAATTTGGATAGTTTAAAAATTATAGATAATTCTATAGGTAGTTGCAGTAATCAAATAGTATGCTAAGAATTTTGAATGAAATTTTGGATAGTATTTTCCTTTTGTTCTTTCTATACGGGAGAACTAAGAAAAAATACTATCAAAATTTCATTCGATCCCTATTGCATATCGTTTGATTACTGTATTGAACCTATAGAATTAATGCAATTTTTGAATGAGATAGGACCTAACTTTACCTATTAGTTAGTGATAGAATACATTTATTGCATGTCTAAAAAAGATATTTAATGTGAGTTCTACACATGATATTTATTTCAATCCTTGTTTATGATGTATTTTTTACTTATAATGCATATTTGTTTATAATGCATTAGTACATAATTTAAGTTCCACAAATGATTTAATTGTAGTATCATCATTTTTAAAATGGATAAGGGATGGATGAAGTTTAGTAGGCTCTCGTTAGAATATGAGGTTGGACTTCAAAAATTTCTTAATTTTGCTATAGAGAAATTTGGGGACCACGGACTGATCGAATATCATTGTAAAAAGTGTATGAACGGACTATGGCTACCTCGTCAAGATGTAAATAATCATCTCACTATTTATGGCTTTAAAGCTAATTATGAAATTTATTGGGACCAACATGGTAAGGGCAAACCGCAAGGAGGCGATCAACATGATGGGGGAGTGAAACAAATGGTTTGTGATATTTTTTCATTTGTTGGCCATAATGATGGTGCATCTACATCCATGCCTGATCCTATGGTTGGTGGAATGACAAATAATGAGGATGTAGAGAAGGTCCACAAGTTGATGGAGGATGCTAATATTCCATTGTATCCCGGATGTGAAAAAATGGTGATGCTGGAGTTCTTAATCCAGTTGTATCATGCAAAATGCTCGAATGGATTCAGTAATAATGGAGCGAACTACATATTAGAGCTTTTGGGCAATATTCTTCTGGATGATGCATAAATTTTGAAGAATAATTATGAGGCATCGAAAATTAATAAATAGTTGGGCATTGCTTACACCATGATACATGCATGTTCTAATGATTGCATGCTCTATTGGAAGGAGGATGTCAACCAAAATGAGTGCATGAGGTACGGTGTGTCAAGTTGAAAATAGAATAAAGATGGCACATCAACTCGTATACCTTAAAAGTTGATGTGGAACTTTTCTTTGATTTTGAGACTACAAAAGTTATTTGTGTCGACAAGGACATCGAAGGACATGAGATGGCATGAAGAGGACCAAACAAAAGATGATATATTGAGGCATCCAGATAATGGAGAGGCATGGTAGAAGTTTAGTGAATTACATCCTGATTTCGCATATGAGATACGTAATGTGAGGTTGGGCTTGTCGTGCGATAGTTTCAACCCGTTCAAGCATATGAATATCGTCCATAGTATATGGCCAGTATTTATTTTTGTTTACAACCTGCCACCATGGATGTGTATGAAAAAATTCTTTGCATTCATGATAGTGCTCATCCCAGGATCGATGGAGGTAGGTAATGGCACTGATATTTATTTGCAGCCTCTTATTGCTAAGCTGAAATAGTTATGGAGCATTTAAGGTATTCCAACTTTTGATGCTTTGCTGAATGAGTCATTCTTCATGTGCGTAGTGCTTTTATGGACAATAAATGACTTTCTAGTCTATGCCCTAATGTTGGGTTAGAGCACCAAAGGTGAGCTACATGCCCGATTTATGGAAAAAATACCTGATCTAGAAGGTTGATACATCGGAGGAGCTTTAGTTATATGGGGCATCGATTTTTTCTCCGTCAAAACCATCCATACAGAAGGAATGCATGCTCCGTCGATGGCACTGTTGAAGAAGGTGAGGTGCCTAGCTGAATGTCTAGAAGTGATGTACTTAGAGAGTTGGATGGTCTCAGTGTTGAATTTTGAAAAGGTGATCCAATTCGTGGTAAAAAGAAGAAGCATCAATCAAAGGTGAACTGGTAGGCCATGCCGTGCCATGCCATGTTGGTAGGCTGTGCTGTGCCGTATCGTGTTGGTAGGCTATGCCTTGGGCCATGCTGTGCCAGTAGGGTATGCCATGCCATGCTGTGCCAACCGCTATGAGAACCCACGGCCTATTGCTATTGTTTATTGCATTGCATAGCAATAAACCCGTCAATTGATTAGTGTACATAATCTTTAGCATCCATATATTTATATGTAATTGTATGGATGGTACTTAGGCATATCTTTGATTATTGTTCAACATATTATATTGGTTAATATTCATTAACATTGCAGGTCATGATGGCTCCAAAATGCCATCTAACTTTCACCCCTGCTCTCAGTGGGTTACACAGAGTTCAGCATTCGAGGAGCAGTTGGAGAATATTCCATCCACCTCCGCATCGGCTACTCAAGGACCTCCACTGTCAGCATCTACTCCACCAATGGCATCTACTCTACTAGCATCTGAGACTCCACCATCACCCACATCTTCAAAACATGCTACTCCACCGACATCTAAGTGTATATTTTTATTATATTATTTATTTATTTTTATATAGTATTTATATACTTATATATTTACATAACTTATTTTCATTGTAGGTGCATCATCCAGTTGGACATTTCGTGGTCCCATACATATGGTGCATGTGTGGAACTGCTAGCATTAGTTGTTGGTACAGTATGATGCGGAGCGAAGGCTAGTAGGGGAGACTGTGGAGGAGACACATTTTTTTTTTGGAGTGCTTGTGAGGCGGTCAAATATTATTCCCACAAAGCCTAGAGACTAGTGATTGATGGATGATGCTATCAGGAATCGGGTGTGGAAGGAGATTTGGGTAAGTGCATCTTAATTATATTTATGCATTTTACATGTTTACATTATGTTTGATTAAAATAATTTTGTAACTGACTTTTGATAACTTTGTGTAGAAGAGGTACAACTTTTCTAATCACGAGAGGGCTCAAGATGCCTAACTAAAGAAAATCGGAGAGTTGTACTGGGGCTATAAGGTCAAGCTCCATAGAGGATGGCTCGAGCATCAATGAGACACTCCAGAGGAGCTTGTTCCTTAGATATAGGATTATCCTCCAAGTTAGTGGGAGAGGATGGTTACACATTTGAGGAGCCAGGAGTTCATGGTAAAATTACTAACTTTTAAATTTTTCAATACGCTTAAAGTTATACTTAAATATTTTTAAATATTTATTATTTATTTGAATACTTATTAGACTACCTTCGATCAGAATCGAAAGAATCGAGCAGCCAGGAGTATACGCATACTCTCGACCATGAGTTTATGGCCAATCATGTACATAGAGAGGTACTAAATTCTATATCTTACTAAATAAATTAAATTTATTTTTTTTCATATTTCTAATAAACTGATCCATTGTTATAGCTGACGAGAGATGGAGTGATGTCTAGCCATAGCGAGATTTTTTGATCCAGCCGTACGGACAAGAAGGGTACGTTGATGAACACCACGATCGAGAGAATTTTTGTAAGTATTAAATATATTAATATATATGATTAATATTATAATATTTTTTTAAAATTTTATTTAAATTTATAATTATAGGATCAGTTAGATGTGCTCGCGAGTGAGGGCTCGGATACCTCTGGCCCCCATGACCATTTGTCTTAGGTTTTGGGGCCTGAGCACTTTGAGAGGATCCAATGTAGGCCTGGACATATGCTAACCAACTATTGGTCTAAGGCGAGCATCTCTTCACAGATTTTTAGTGTCGTCAGTTGGAAGGAGCTTGAGGAGGTGTTGGCATGGGCAGATCATACTACGATGCAGGCAGATCGGACTGAGGGGCACGCATCTCATCTAGAGGGCATCGTGAGAGACATGGTGTCGATGATTAGTGCATATTTTGGAGGTGCCTTCATGGGCTTTGATGATATGTTGGCCCGCATTCCAGCTCCAACTCCTCCAACTCCAACTCTAGCTCCAGCTCTAGCTCTGGCTCCAGCTCTAACTCCAGCTCTAGCTTTTGCTCCATCTCCTAGTGACGACGACGATGTAGATTTAGGAAACTTTTGATGTATTTTTTTTGAAAAAATTTGTAATAAATTTTATTTCATAAAAAAATTTTAGTATTTCAAAAATATTTTTATGTTTATAATATTTTTTATGTTATATCATTATATTTATGAAGTAAAATATATAAAAAAATTAAAAATTTTATATTTTTTTAATTATTTAGAAGCTACGATAGTGGTTGACGTGCCAACCACTACCGTAGGCAATGTATCAACCACTGCATTAGACCTATGGCAACGGTTACATAACCACTACCATAAACTAGTCTATGGTGGTAGTTTTATAACCACTGCCATAGATAAGCCTATGATAGTGGTTTAAGAATCATTACAATAGGCACTCTATGGCAGCGGTTTCGAGAACTGCTACAACAACCACTACCATAGACCTATGGCGATGGCTGCAGCAGCAGCGGTTAGCTAACCGATGCCATAGCCTATAGCAGTAGTTTTTTAGGCTATGGCAGTGGTTACGAACTATTGTTGTAGCCCTATTCTATAGTAGTGATAATTCTAATTGCTCCCAAATTCCACCAGTGACACTTAGTAATATATGGTGGCAACCCATCAAAATTGAATGCAAATCTCTTGATGTAGCTACCTAAGTGATTAAGTTCCTCTATCATGAGCCCTGACAGGATTAGGGTTAAGGTGAACTCATTGAATCCAACACCCCATCACATGATTGAATCATTTGATTCGAGTCTAATATGAAACCCTAATAGAAAACTATAACACCCCACCCCAAAATTTGGATGATGGTGCCACATCCCACCCTTATCTAAAGGTTAAGAAGATTTCTAAGCTATAACTAAGCTAAGATATCATTTATACCTACTCAACACAATTATCTCAATTTTCTTTCAACCACAAGCATTTCAATTTAACCTTTTTATCTGCTTAAGCAAATATCTTAACTTCACTCAACAATTCACAAAACCAATCTCAGGGTTTCCAACTTACAAAACCATATTTTATTCATGCATTCTATTCATTAAACCATCCTTTTTAATGCACACATTTATAAAAGAAACTAAAATAAATACATATAACAGTTTCTGGCCTAACTATCTCAGCTATATAGTACTTCTCAAAATATATTTTTTTTACATATTATTTTCACAAAAATACTTTCTCCTCTTAAGATATCGATATACAAACTAAAACATACTCCCAACCATAGGTACTCTAAAACTGCAAGTAAAAAGATTGAGGGGTGAGACTTAGGAAGTCTTAGTGAGTGTATCCAACTATCAATGGAAAATATGCTATACTTATCATATTGCAATGCATAAAAAGTGTTGTAACTATGGCTACTTGGAACCATAATCGTAGATCCGATCTCTTGTATGAACTTGGGTGTTAATCTAGCAAACCGAAGAAGATCAAAGAAAGAGAAGAGAAGTGGATGGAACCTAAGATTTTGGTGTTGGAACCAGAGAGAAGAGAGAAGAGAATTAGGAAGAAAAGCTTAATTATATTCCACTCTATTATAAAGATACAATACCTAGGCTTATATATCCTAGGATTTCTGCTACACCACATGAACCCTAATAAACCCAGAACCTAGCTGAAAAACTCTCCCAGGCTAATCCAATACATGAAAGCACTCACCGAGCCCCTATACATATGTCTCACAAGCTCTCATCCCTTGGATCTGAAGTTGACCCAAACATGAGTTAGCCCCTATTAAGACCTTATTGGTCCAGGCCTTAAGACCCTTGGATTAAACCTAATCCAAAACCAAACAGAAAGCCCCATATGTTCTATACACTACTCATCGAGCTGGATCCCTCAGAAGCCAAGCTAGCTCAACTGTGTAACACCCAAACATCATCTTCAATCTACCAGAGACAACCAGCTTGGCTGCGCCCCAAATGTTAGATATATGTGCCCTAGAAGCCAGAATTGGCTGACACTTGTAATACACTTCTAGGGGCAAAATTGTAATTTTGACTATAATTAATAAATGGGTTATTTTCTATCACACATGTGTATTTAGTGTCTGTGATACATCCTTTGAGTTAATGGTAATGATAATTCATATTTTCAAGAGTTGAAAATTTTAGACATGAATAATCATTATTAACTCATAAAAGCTCCCGACCATAGGATCATCACGAGGATGGTGATTGATCCGGAAGGTTGGTGTACAATCGCTTCTCTTTAGTAGATGAGTCTTGAGTCTACGGTGTGGAGACACCGGAGCGAGAGTACAGGTACTCGTTAGAGAACGAGGGCACTGAGCGTGACCACCTCGAGTAGTCATTAGGGAGTCTACCTTCTCGTCAATGACTGACTCGATGCTGCAGTAGTGTGTCTGGTTCTTTGACCTGAGGATGCATCGGCAGTTCACCTTGAGGGTGTTATAGTTTGACTACACCATTACTCGGTCTCCTAGCCATATGGAACCCTGAGGTGTATGTTGGCTATAGCATGTTCATTGTAGGAACTGGATTGCATCAAGATGGAATCTATCTACCTCGGTGGTAGAGGAGCAGCCCTATGATGATCATGAGAATCAAGTCCAGAAGCCCATGGCCATGGCAGAGTGAAATAATAGAAAGAGTTTCTATTTAGATTTTCACATTGGACTCGAATCGAATGATTACATCATATGACAGAGACTAGGGTTTGACGAGTTCACCTTAACCCTAATCTGATCGGGGCTCAAGATAGAAGAACTTAATCACACAGGTAGCTGCACCAAGAGGTTCGCATTCAGCTCTGATGGGTTGCCACCATATACTGCTAGGTGTCACTGGTGGATTTTGGGAGCAATTAGAATGATTTAGATGATCGATCATTCTAGCTGTTCGAATCAGAAGAGTTCTGATCCATCGAAAGGAGTTTCGATGATGTCGATGATAGAGATCATGACATATCCCATTACCATACAGAACTGAACCTAACTGGGTCACACAAATAAGGGTTTGAATCTGGTGATCATCAATTGAACTGATCTAGTTCAATTGATCTGAATGAGATTCAATTAGGTTCAAGGAAATCGTGCTAGCACTCGATTGAACCTAACGTTCTTCTTTTGCTATCATAAATAAGTTGTCCTGTCTGAGCCAAAGGAGTTTGTGCTCAATCAGAGGCCTTCATATGGTCTGACTGGAGGTTGTCCAAGTCAGAAAAGGTTGTCTTATTTTGTAAGACATTACCTGCCATTTTTGGTCACCTGCCATTTCTTGTTCTTTGACTTTGGTCAAAAGTCTACCTTTGACTGGTCAAACGTTGACCATTGACACTTTGACTTTTGACCACATGTCATGCACCTATTGGAGAGCTGGTGGGGGCCTATCCCCTGCCAGAACCTGGCAAGGAGGAGGGCGCACGCCAAGGGTGGCGTGTGCCCAAGTTGGAGGCGCCTAGGAGTCCTTGTTGGACAAGGACTCCATCTCCCTTTTGGATTCCAATTAGAGTTCTTCTAAGAACCAACTTTGACTGGTCTTAGGCACCCTCTAAGGAGGAATCCAGGGGACTCTATTCCCACCAATCAGATTTAGATCTGATTTCACAAAGGGTTGTGATTGGTTGGGAAGGAAGAGGAGTTGGATCACAGCTTAGTCTATAAATAAGACCCTGCGCCCAACTCAAATTAATCAAAGAAGAATTCAAAGAAGAAATTTTCCCATGCCCCAAGGCTGCCTCTCCCCTCCTTCCTCCATGCCAAATACTCTCTTCTCCCCTTCCTCTCCACGTCCAAAAGAGTTTTGGACCTTGGTTGGTGCGATTCCAGATCAAGAGAAAGGCGATCAAAAGCAAGAAGGCTGCGCTGCTGCTGCAAAGGACGACTGCTGATCTTCAAAAGGAGTTTTGAAGATCCTCCAGATCAGATCCAGATCTGATTTTTGGAGGTGTGATAGAGAAGAAGAGGATCTCCAGATCCAAGCCCGAGTGGATACCGGTAGAGGCCAGGCGCTTGCGTGGCTAGATCCAGAACCTTCCGCTGCAAACAGGATCATCAACAGGGTAATAGGATTACCCAAATCAGGTAAATTAAATTTGATTTAATTTATCCTTTTATTTTAATTTTTATTAAAATAATAAGAATCAGATCTGAAACATATCAAGATCTGATTAAGATCAAGAGAAAAAAATTTTTGAAATATATCTCTTGATCTGATCAGATCTGAACGAACCTGGTCCGGGAAATCAGGATTTTCCCTTCAACTGGTATCAGAGCCATGGTTCTAAAATTATTTAGATCTGATTTTAAATTTATTTTAATTAAAAAATAAGTGATTTTCAGATGTCACATGAGATGTGATCAGATCTGAAATCAGAAAAAATTAAAATTAAATGATTTGGATCTAAGATTAGAAGATATGCATGACTAGTTCTAGAATAGAATAGTTCTATAGAATAGTCTTGCATGTTTTGATTTAATCTGATTAAATCATATTTTAGATCTTTTATTTACTATTTTTTGATATTATAAGTGTTATAATAACATCTAAAAAATAGCAAATAAAAATTATTTAATTTTAAATATCATATGAGATATGATTGATGCATGTCTAGACTAGTTGTAGAATAGTTCTACATAATTGTCTAGATTAGAATTTATTTTGATTAGATCAATTTAAATCTAATTTTTTAGATTATTATGAGATAATTTAGATCTGAAAAATATGCATGATTATGATACATGAGATGTATGCAAAATATGCCATGATTAGATCTAAATTTATATATGAGATATATGATATAGATCTGATACTGTTTTGTAGTATTGAATGTTCCTGATTAAGGCGTTCCTCTTGGCCGTCCGGTCATAAGAACGAAGAAGGGTTTAAAGGCCCTCTCTTCCCATTCGATGGGGTGTTCTTATGATGTGTAGGGGTGCTGCGTGTTCGTCCTTAATCAGAAACCCAAAACTTACTTTCTGCAAAACCCTAGATCCTGAAACCCTAGGATTTATTGTGCATATTTTGTTTATGAACCCTACTTAATTAAGAATTAAGTTTATGGAATATTAATTAGGTCTAAAATTGAGAATTTCAGATCTAAGACATATTCATAATACTGGGTTCGGGCTTGGGTAGCTCAATTAGGTCTAAGCGGTTGATCAAACCGAATCAAGAGTTGGTTAGATGGGATCAACAATGCTTAAATTGACCAGCCTAATAGGATTAAGTCTGGGTCAAGATCGAGTCACGATCAAGCAAGACCTAATTAGGCTCAGAGGTTAGAGTCTGGATTGTAGGCTAACCCAATTGGTTCTGACTCAACAATTTGGTGTCTAAGGTAAGTTTGGCACAGACGACCGACTGGTTTTTAATTGGAAGCTACTCGACCTGAATGCGTTCTTGTACGAGTTAATGGCATATTCCTTCCACCGGTCTCACTTACCTGGCCATATCTGTTGACACAGTTCTGATCTGAGGTGGTCAATAATCCGAGCTAACCCATGCCACTAGGTTAGTCATAATTGTTATGACTAAGCCAAGTCTAGTTTAATGAGACCTGAATCAATTCTCCCTAAGAAAAGATTAAGTCTGAGGTCTTCCACCATTGTAGATGTGCGGGCCCTTCCCGGGGTTGATTGTTCTCGGCTGGATACAGTGGCTCAGTTGCACCGGGAAGATGCAACCATGTCTATTAGGCATTGGATGCTATGGGCTGGAGGATGAGTTGGGCTCAATATTCCGGATACGGTGAGAGACTCAATTAGGAACCCAGTCTATGCAAATGGTGGGTCTGACTTAACTAAGGAGTGGATCAATATTCCGGATACGGTGAGATTCATGAATTAGAGACCAAGTTTGGGTGCACCATGATTAGAGAATCATTGAACAAGAGTTGTTCACTCATTGGCTAACCCATCACCAATAACTGTTAGGTGAGGTGATGAGTCAGTTGGTGAGACCGCACCACCCACTAGAAATCATTAATCGTGGAGATTTTTCGCATCTCTACAGAGGGAGTGTAGGGATCCGAGAAAATAGTGGGAGCTAATTTGTTTAAAAATAAAATCCCTAAACAAATTGGTCAAGTCAAAATTACAGTATCTAACTAGAATCTTTGACTCTCTACAGGAAAATGTCTGCGTCCAACCCATTGGCACGTATCCTGGACACACATAGACTGACTGGACCCAATTATAAAGATTGGCTCAGGAACTACAAAATTATTTTGGGTTCCGAGAAGTTAACCACATGTTTTGGACCAGGACCCTCCCACCTTACCAGCCTCGTCCATCCACTGAACAGAGAGCGTCTCTGGAAAAATGGATTGACGAAGATAATAAGGCCAGATATTACATGTTGGGCTCGATGTCTGATGAGCTCCAGCGCCAACATGAAGATATCGGGACTGCTCGCCAAATGTTGGCTCACCTGCAGGAGATGTTTGGTGAACAGAGTCGCGCAGCCAAATATCAAGTCACGAAATGACTTTTTAAGGCTAAGATGCGTGATGGGCAGTCAGTCCAAGATCACTGTCTGACAATGATCAAGGACATGGAAGAGCTTGAGAAGCTCGGTGTGAAGTTGGACTTGGACCTGCAGAATGATATTATTCTGCAATCCTTGACTGATGCATATGGGCAATTCATCATGAATTACCACATGCATAAACTTCAAAATTCCTTGGCCGAAGTTAATGAATATGCTGGTTACCGCTGAGCTTTCTATGAAAGGTTCTAAAGGCTCAGTTCTTGCTATGGAACGGACTTCTTCCAAAAGAAAGTCTTATGGAAAGAAAAAGAAGTCTGTGAAAAAGCAAAAGGTGGAAGGATCAAAGAAGAAGAAGGCAGAACCGAAGAAAAAGGTCGATGGCAAAGGAAAGTGTTTCCATTGCAACAGCGACGGCCATTGGAAGCGGAACTGCCCTACTTACCTGGCCACCCTGAAGAACAAGAAGGAAGGTCCTTCTGGAGGTATGCTCGTTATTGAGTCTAACCTTACGGTTTCTTCTGCATCCAGTTGGGTGCTTGACTCTGGTTCTAGTGCTCATCTGTGCACTTCTATGCAGGGTCTTGAGGATAGCAGGAGGCTGAGGGATGGAGACATGATCCTACGCATCGGTAATGGAGCAAGAGTTGCTGCAGTAGCCGTGGGAACATACCCTCTTCGATTACCATCTGGTTTAGACTTAGTTTTGAAAGACTGTTATTATGTGCCTGCAGCTAGCAGGAATTTGATTTCTGTTTCATGCTTAGCACAAGAAGGTTATGTGATCACCTTCTTTAAGGACCATTGTAACATTCTTTATGAAAGAAATAAAATTGCAAATGGTTTCCTTATTAATGGTCTTTATCAGCTACATATTGATGTACCTGTTCTAACTATCGAGCAAAACGTGAATGCCAAACGACCTAGGGATAGTCCAAACGACAGATATCTATGGCACCTGAGATTAGGTCATATAGCAGAAGATAGGATCAACAAATTGGAGAAAAATGGGCTATTGAGTCCATTGACTTTCCGAGTCATATCCAACTTGTGAATCTTGTCTTCAAGGCAAAATGACTAAACTCCCTTTTGTTGGACATGGGGAGAGGGCCACAGATCTCCTTGCCCTAGTACATACTGATGTGTGCGGCCCATTTGATGTGCCGGCTAGAGGCAATTTTGTCTACTTCATTACCTTTACCGATGATCTGTCTAGGTATGGGTATGTGTATCTTATGAGACACAAGTCTGAAGCTTTTGAAAAGTTCAAAGAATTCAGACATGAAGTAGAAAAACAAACTGGAAAACCCATTAAGGTTCTTCGATCAGATCGAGGAGGTGAATACCTTAGCCGGGAATTCCTAGACTATCTTAAGGAAAATGGCATAGTCTCTCAATGGACTCCACCAGGAACACCTCAACTCAACGGGGTTTCAGAACGGAGAAATCGGACTCTATTGGATATGGTTCGATCCATGATGAGCTTCACAGACCTCCCTGATTTTCTTTGGGGACATTCATTGTTAACTTCAATTCTATCTACTGAATAGGGTTCCCTCTAAAACCGTTCCTACCACACCGTATGAGATATGGCACGGTAAGAAACCAAGTCTGAGTCATCTCAGAATTTGGGGTTGTCCGGCTCATGTCAAAAGACAACAAGCGGACAAGTTAGAGTTTAGGTCCTTTAGAGCTCGATTCATAGGATATCCTAAAGAGTCATTAGGATACTATTTCTACATTCCAGAAGACCACAATGTGATTGTGAGTCGACATGCCATCTTTCTTGAAAAATAGTTTATTCAAGATAGCGGCATTGGAAAGCAGATTAAGCTTGATGAGAAAGTCTCACAAGCAGAACGAGCTAAGGACCAAGTGGAACCAAATCAGGTTGAGCCAATAAGAACACTACCTCCTCCACCTCGTAGATCGGAAAGAGTTTTCCCATCCCCCTGAAAGATACTTAGGTATTATTTCAGAGGATGTAGAGGAAATGTTCCTCATAGGTAATGGTGCTCATGGTGATGATCCCAAAACCTACAACGAGGCGATATCAGATATCGACTCCGAGAAATGGCTAGAGGCAATGCAGTCAGAAATTGACTCGATGCACTCAAACCAAGTCTGGACCTTGGTAGATCCACCAGAAGGTATAGTACCTATTGGGTGTAAATGGATCTTCAAGAGAAAGATTGGTGCAGATGGGAATGTGGAGACATTCAAGGCTAGACTAGTGGCAAAAGGTTATAGTCAACGCGAAGGCATTGACTATCAGGATACCTTTTCCCCAGTAGCTATGCTAAAATCCATCCGCACATTGCTTGCCTGTTGCAGCCTATTTCGATTATGAAATATGGCAAATGGACGTGAAAACGGCATTCCTAAATGGATATCTTGAGGAAGATATCTATATGGAACAGCCGCTAGGTTTCACATCCAGTGATACTGATCACAAGGTTTGCAAGCTGCAAAGGTCCATATATGGACTTAAGCAAGCATCTCGGAGCTGGAACACTCGTTTCAATGATGTGATCAAAAAGTTTGGTTTCATCAAAAATGAAGAGGAACCATGTGTTTTCAAAAGGGTCAGTGGGAGCGCTGTTGTCTTCCTCGTATTGTACGTGGATGACATCCTCCTTATTGGGAATGATATTCCCATGTTGACATCAGTCAAGATGTGGTTGTCCAAGGAATTCTCCATGAAAGACCTAGGTGAAGCATCCTTTATTCTAGGAATTAAGGTCTATAGGGATAGACCGAATAGGATGCTAGGACTTTCACAGAAGATGTACATAGAGGAAGTACTAAAGAGGTTTAGTATGGAAAACTCTAAGAGGGGATTAATACCCTTCAGACATGGTATTCATCTTTCCAAGAAGATGTGCCCCAGCACACCTGAGGAAATAGAACGCATGAGCAAGATCCCTTATGCTTCTGCAATAGGGAGCCTCATGTATGCCATGCTATGTACACGACCTGATATAGCCCATGCTGTGAGTGTCACAAGCAGATATCAGTCAAATCCAGGTGAAGAACACTGGACTTCTGTGAAATGTATCCTTAAGTACTTGAGAAGAACTAAGGATATGATGTTGGTCTTTGGTAATGGAGAACTCCAAGTCCAGGGATACACAGACTCGGATTTCATGTCCGATATAGATGATCGAAAGTCGACATCTGGAAGTCTGTTTGTGTGCAATGGTGGAGCTGTCAGCTGGAAGAGTTCCAAGCAAACTGTGATAGCAGATTCCACCATGGAAGCAGAATATATCGCTGCATCAGAGGCTGCAAAGGAAGCATTCTGGTACAAGAAGTTTGCTGCAGAAATTGGAGTAATGCCATCAGATGCCATTCCTCTATACTGCGACAACAATGGCGCCATAGCCCTTGCTAAGGAGCCGAGGTCTCACCAGAAATCCAAGCACATTGAGCGGCGATACCACCTCATCCGCGATTACCTTGAGAAAGGGTTACGTCGAGGTCAAGAGAGTCAACTCCACAGATAATGTGGCAGACCCACTTACAAAGCCGTTGGGCCAGCAGAAGATCGAAGCCCACCTTGAGAAGATGGGACTTAGACTTGTAGCCAATTGGCTTTAGGACAAGTGGGAGATTGTTAGATATATGTGCCCTAGAAGCCAGAATTGGCTGACACTTGTAATACACTTCTAGGGGCAAAATTATAATTTTGACTATAATCAATAAAATGGGTTATTTTCTATCACATATGTGTATTTAGTGTCTGTGATACATCCTTTGAGTTAATGGTAATGATAATTCATATTTTCAAGAGTTGAAAATTTAAGACATGAATAATCATTATTAACTCATAAAATGCTCCCGACCATAGGATCATCACGAGGATGGTGATTGATCCGGAAGGTTGGTGTACAATCGCTTCTCTTTAGTAGATGAGTCTTGAGTCTACGGTGTGGAGACACCGGAGCGAGAGTACAGGTACTCGTTAGAGAACGAGGGCACTGAGCGTGACCACCTCGAGTAGTCATTAGGGAGTCTACCTTCTCGTCAATGACTGACTCGATGCTGCAGTAGTGTGTCTGGTTCTTTGACCTGAGGATGCATCGGCAGTTCACCTTGAGGGTGTTATAGTTTGACTACACCATTACTCGGTCTCCTAGCCATATGGAACCCTGAGGTGTATGTTGGCTATAGCATGTTCATTGTAGGAACTGGATTGCATCAAGATGGAATCTATCTACCTCGGTGGTAGAGGAGCAGCCCTATGATGATCATGAGAATCAAGTCCAGAAGCCCATGGCCATGGCAGAGTGAAATAATAGAAAGAGTTTCTATTTAGATTTTCACATTGGACTCGAATCGAATGATTACATCATATGACAGAGACTAGGGTTTGACGAGTTCACCTTAACCCTAATCTGATCGGGGCTCAAGATAGAAGAACTTAATCACACAGGTAGCTGCACCAAGAGGTTCGCATTCAGCTCTGATGGGTTGCCACCATATACTGCTAGGTGTCACTGGTGGATTTTGGGAGCAATTAGAATGATTTAGATGATCGATCATTCTAGCTGTTCGAATCAGAAGAGTTCTGATCCATCGAAAGGAGTTTCGATGATGTCGATGATAGAGATCATGACATATCCCATTACCATACAGAACTGAACCTAACTGGGTCACACAAACAAGGGTTTGAATCTGGTGATCATCAATTGAACTGATCTAGTTCAATTGATCTGAATGAGATTCAATTAGGTTCAAGGAAATCGTGCTAGCACTCGATTGAACCTAACGTTCTTCTTTTGCTATCATAAATAAGTTGTCCTGACTGAGCCAAAGGAGTTTGTGCTCAATCAGAGGCCTTCATATGGTCTGACTGGAGGTTGTCCAAGTCAGAAAAGGTTGTCTTATTTTGTAAGACATTACCTGCCATTTTTGGTCACCTGCCATTTCTTGTTCTTTGACTTTGGTCAAAAGTCTACCTTTGACTGGTCAAACGTTGACCATTGACACTTTGACTTTTGACCACATGTCATGCACCTATTGGAGAGCTGGTGGGGGCCTATCCCCTGCCAGAACCTGGCAAGGAGAAGGGCGCACGCCAAGGGTGGCGTGAGCCCAAGTTAGGAGGCGCCTAGGAGTCCTTGTTGGACAAGGACTCCATCTCCCTTTTGGATTCCAATTAGAGTTCTTCTAAGAATCCAAGTTTGACTGGTCTTAGGCACCCTCTAAGGAGGAATCCAGGGGTCTCTATTCCCACCAATCAGATTTAGATCTGATTTCACAAAGGGTTGTGATTGGTTGGGAGGAAGAGGAGTTGGATCACAAGCTTAGTCTATAAATAAGACCCTGCGCCCAACCCTCAAATTCAATAAGAAGAATCAAGAAGAATTCCCCACGCCCCAAGGCTGCCTCTCCCCTCCTTTCTCCATGCCATACTCTCTTCTCCCCTTGCTCTCCACGTCCAAAAGTGTTTTGGATTTGGTTGGTGCGATTCAGATCAAAGAAAGGCGATCAAAAGCAAGAAGGCTGCGCTGCTGCAAAAGGACGACTGCAGATCTTCAAAAGGAGTTTTGAAGATCCTCCAGATCAGATCCAGATCTGATTTTTGGAGGTGTGATAGAGAAGAAGAGGATCTCCAGATCCAGCCCGAGTGGATACCGGTAGAGGCCAGGCGCTTGCGTGGCTTGATCCAGAACCTTCCGCTGCAAACAGGATCATCAACAGGGTAATAGGATTACCCTATTCAGGTAAATTGAATGTGATTTAATTTATCCTTTTCATTTAATTTTTATTAAATAAATAAGAATCAGATCTGAAGCATCCCTGATCTGATACAGATCTAAGAGAAAAAAATTTTTGAAATATATCTCTTGATCTGATCAGATCTGAACGAACCTGGTCAGGGAAATCAGGATTTCCCTTCACCAAACTGGCTCGATCTCAACCCGAGTCGGTTCGGCTACGTATCCAAGTTAGCTCGCCTGTGTATCAGCCCTTTATCTTGGTTGATTCTTCTCCTTGGCTTTGCTCTTTTACTCCACCTTGTGTCCCAGGTCTCCGAAGCACCTACCAAGCCCCTCAAGATCCTCACTCCTGAACCTCGAGTCCCATGCAGAGCTGCATGCTGCTTTCACATCCATCTCCATAGATTGTTGTAGATAACTCCTGTCCTAGCCCTAGGACTCACATCCATCTGAGTTTCCTGAAGCCAACACCTTGGCTCTTCCTATAGCCTCCCAAGGCTTAGGAGCACCACACCAAATCCTACAATCTCTACCTTGGTGTGTCCAAGCCATGGCACATCTGGCAATACTCTCCTACACGATCCCATTGTCATTGTATGCCCTGATAGCTATTTGTGCACAACTTGCTCTGCCATCTTTCTTCAGCTGCTGAGTTCTCTTTGAGGCCTTTGGATGACCACCTCCACCACTGAAGACCTTGGCTTGCACCTATGCAACACCCTTGGAGTTGTAGACCCTTCTACTTGGTAGACACATCAACTATCCTAAACTTTCTTGGAGAATCTATAGAAATCCTATGCCAGTGTTTGCTGTATACCCTGACATGGTTTCCTCAGAACATCGCCAATCCTCCCACACGTGCTGCTCCACTTGAAACTATGCATCTCCAGCATTGGTGCTAGGATATTGGTCCTCCTGCACTCCTCCGCTCTGAACTCGTATCAAACTCTCCACCTATGAAGCCACCTCTGCCCGATGCTCTATCTGAAAGTAAAGTCCCCTTGATGCTATAGAAGCTGAGTCTATAACTGAGTCCTCTAAGGATAATCACTCAATGCTACACTGCTGAGCCTACCGTAGCACCTTGAGCACCGTTACTACCCCTTCAGATCCTCCGCACTCCACAGACTTGTCCAAAACTCTCTAAGATATACCACACCCCACGGACTCCTTCGAGACCACCAAGAGCTCATCCAACTCTTCTAGTAACTAAAATGATGGAATTCAAGCTTTCTCCTTCCTTGCACTTCTTCCAAAGCACACACTCATGCTTAAAGTGCCTTGCTTCACCACACTTGAAGCACTTCTTGGACCCCTTGCTGCCCCTCTGTATGCCCTTCTTCTTCTTTTTCCTTAGCCTCTCTGTAACCATGAAACCCTTTTGAAAGATATCCCTCTTCGTTATCCATTTTCGCTGCTGATTAGACCTGAGCACTGATATGATATCCTTGTACAACAGTGTCTCCTTACCATACAACAATGTCGTCACTAATGGATCGAAGATCCCAGATAGCAAACATAGCAGCAATAAACTTTTATCCTCTTCTTCTAAATCCACCCCAATATTGAGCAAATCCATGCTCATCCGATCGAACCGCTAAATATGCCCCACAACATCCTCGCCCTCCTGCATTCGAAGGCTGTATAGTTGCTTTTTCAGCATCAACTTGTTTCATATGTTCTTTCTATGTACAACTAGTGCAACCTCGACCACAAACCCTTGGGTGTTCTCTCCTCTAACATGCCGTACAAAATCTCATCCTCCTGACAAGTCCTAATTATCACACATGCCCTTTTTTTCAAGGACACCCACTCCTTGTCTATGATCTCCTCCAGCCTATCATCCAAGGTTGAATCCATTCTCATCTGAACTAGCAGATCCTTCACCCTAACATTTTACATCGTAAAACTTTCTTTGCTATTAAACTTCTCAAATCCTACCTTCAATCCGTTGTTCTCCATGATCGTATGAATAAAAATTAGCAAACAGATGGATCGAAAAGAATACCTTGACTAGGGATGGTGGACAGCAGCCCTATGATCTCTTTGTTCCTCATGAAGCTTGAAGAAAGCCTTTAGATCTGAATCTCACTACTGTTCTCTACTAAAATCTGATCTTCTTCCTTCTTCATGCTCAATCGGGCTTTGATACAAATTATTGTAACTATGGCTTCTTGGAACCACAGTCGTAGATCTGATCTCTTACATGAACGTAGGTGTTAATCCAATAAACCGAAGAAGATCTAAGAAAGAGAACAAAAGTGGATGGAACCTAAGGTTTTGGTGTTGGAACTAGAGAGAAGAGAGAAGAGAATTAGGAAGAAAAACTCCATTGTATTACACTCTATAGTAAAGATACAATACATGGGCTTATATATCCTAGGTTTTTGCTACACCATATGAACCCTAATAAATTCAAAACCTAGCTGAAAAACCTTTCTAGACTAACCCAATGCATGAAAGCACTCACCGAGCCTATGTACATATATCTCACATACTCTAATACCCTAGATTTGAACTTGACCCATACATGAATTAGCCCTCCTTAAGACCTTATTGGTCTAGGCCTTAAGACCCTGAATTAAACCTAATCCAAAATCAAACAAAAAACCTCGTATGTTCTGTACACCATCCATCGAGCTGGCTCTCTTAGGAGCCGAGTTGGGTCGACTACGTAACACCCAAACATCATCTTCTATTTGCTTGAGATAGTCGGCTCGATAGGTGACATACAGAACATACGGGGTTTTCCATTTGGTTTTGGATTAGGTTTAATCCAAGGGTCCTAAGGCCTAGACAAATAATGTCTTAAGGGGGGCTAACTCATGTATGGGTCAAGTTTAGATCCAAGGTATGAGAGTATGTGAGACATATGTACATGGGTTTGGTGAGTGCTTTCATGTATTAGGTTATCCTAGGAGAGTTTTTCAGCTAGATTCTAGGTTTATTAGGGTTCATGTGGTGTAGCAAAAATTTGAGGATATATAAGCCAAGGTATTGTATCTTTACAATAGAGTAGAATATAATTGATCTTTTCTTCCTAATTCTCTTCTCTCTTTTCTCTAGTTCCAACACCAAAACCCTTGGTTCCATCCACTTCTCTTCCCTTTCTTAGATCTTCTTCGATTTATTGGATTAGCACCTAGGTTGATGCAAGAGATCGAATGTATGATAGTGGTTCCGAGCTGCTGTAGTTACAATAATTGGTATTAAACCTAATCCAAAATCAAACAAAAAATTCTGTATGTTCTGTACACCAACCATCGAGCCGGCTCTCTCAGAAGCCAAGCTGAGTCGATTGCATAACACCCAAAAATCATCTTCTATCTACTTGAGATAGCCGACTTGGCTGCACCCCAAGCCAGCTCGATCTCAGCTCGAGTCGGCTCAACTGCATATCCGAGCCAGCTCGCCTGTGTGTCAGTCTTTTGTCTTTGCTGATTCTTCTCCTTGGCATTGGTCTTTTGCTCCACCTTATGTCTCAAGTCTCCAGAGCACCTACCAAGCCCCTCAAGGTCCTCACTCCTAAACCTCGAGTCTCGTGCAGAGCTGCACGCCATTTTCACCTTGGATAACTCTTATCCTAGCCCTAGGACTCACATCCATCCTAGTCTCTCAGAGCCAAGACCCTGACTCCTCTTGTGGCCTTCCAAGGCTTTGGAGCACCACACCAAATCCTATAATAAGTTATCAACAAGCTACTAAATAATTGCATAAAATAAATATGAATCACATAAAAAGTTCTTGTAAAGCACAAACCTTTTGTTACCACTGATGATATCACAATAACATATTTTCATAGGATCTCGCATGTTTGTACCATAACCATACTCTTATATGGAGCAACCAACACAACCATAAATGGATCGATTCATGGGTAGCCTATCTTATCACCAAAAGGATAGCACACTCCCATGAATGGACCGATCCTATGGGCAGCCTAGCTTCTCACTAAAGGACAACACATTCCCATAGGGTTCTTATGAGCAGCCTCTCTTTTTACCAGAAGGACAACACACTCTCTTAAGTACTACTTTTGTTGAGAACAACACACTCTCATAGGGTTCTTATAAGCAGCCTGCCTTATCACCTAAAAGGATAACATACTCTCATAAGTATACCATCCCTATGAGCAGCCTTTCTCAGTATTAACGGAACAACACACTCTCATAGGGTTTAACCTTCATATGAGCAGCCTATCCATGCTCACAAATATTAATAATCCTCATGGCACATAAATAGAAATCAACCATACACAAGATGAAACCATATAAGATATCACCATTAAACATATTTAAAATCACTAAATCATGCTCTTAAGACCACGTGTACATATGCTTGCTTATGAATTACACAAAAGCCATCCAGAAACCATTCTTTGTTTTAATAGTTTTGAAACCACATGTATATGAAATCTTGCAAAGTATCAAGAGAATATCCGACTTTTCAAATAATATCTTTACTTAATAAAGTATGGTAAAAACACCATAGAAAGATGGAATTCACTCACCTCAACTGGCGACTAGTTAATTGGCTTACTCAAGCACCTTTTCCAATTCTTTCCTTTCCCTATAATACCAATAAATACTGATTAAATTCATACCATGTGATTCAAAATCAAAACTGCACCTATTTTGTATTCCTTCTTGTTCTTTAGATCTTCTAACTCTTACTTTTGTTCCACCTTATTTGCTTCAGCTTAGGTTTAACTAAAACTTTACATAAACATCAATAATATCAAACATTTAACTATATTTCTATTCTTACAATTGGTTCCAAATTTGGTTAATACTATTTCAACTCTCAGTTAGATTATTTAAATAGTTTCAGCAAGATATATGTAGCACAGTTCATCTTCTAACTTAGCTTAAATTGCATAACTTACTTCACTATAATATCCCTTCTAATATCGATACTTCAAAGATCTATTTGAACCTAATTTAGAGCTTAAGAATCTTACCTCAAGTGATTAAAACATTGCTACTAGCCAAGCACAGATTCCTTCCTTTTCGATTTTAGTAGCTTCTTCTTCTTTCAATTGATTTTTGCTTAATCCTCTCTTTCTAGGTGAATTCTCCTTGGTTTTCTACTGAGGAACCCACCTTCTACAGCTCTCTTCCCTCCTCTCTCCTCTCTGTTTAACTTCAGGACCCTAAACCATGGTAAAAGAACTGATAAACACCCCTTAGGAAAAGAATAGTTTAGAGAAGAAGCTCGCAAGGTGTCAATTCAAGAAAACCCCATAAATTTCTAACCCACTGAGGTGTCACCCAGCTAAATTTCTAGCTCTTTATTTATGTTTCCAAGTTGCTCAATCATCCCACCAAAATTTATTTTAAATTCATAACTTAAAACACTCTCGGCTAAATCTGCTCCTAGGAATTTTCGTGATTGGGGTCGACACCTTAGAAAAAAGGGTTGACACCCCAACATAGGTTAGCCCTTAGATCAGTCCTTTCCTTAAATAGGTCATCCCATAGGTCGATCTCTGGGTTGGCCCTTCATACAAAAGTATTGATACCTTACCAAAATTGGTCAACCCCAAGGTGTACCACTATAAATCTTTCCAAAATTTTCTCTCTATTTTTCTGAGATAGTGTCGACACCTCTTGGAGAACTGTCGACCCCTTCCCTTGGGTTTCAAAAAATTTTAGTTTCATACTCTACTCCTAGCTTTTCTTAATACTCTGCTTATTTACATTTCTTTTGTTAAGTTAATGCTCCATTAATTTTAAAATATAAATGTAAATAAGAAATACCCCCCTATTTGGAGCCAATAAAAATATCAGAAAAATCAAAATCCTTAAGATTAAGATATCAAAATTTGGGTTCTAGTTCAAAATTTCCAAAATCCAAAACTTTTAAAACTTTTCTCCTTCAAAATGAATAGGTTAAAGGTTCTCAAAATTCATTAAAAATTACTTTGTAACTCACCAACCTCTAAGGATCAATTATCGTTAATTTTGATCTCATGAAAATTCATATTTTACATAACTCCCATACAAATGTTAGCTTCCAGACTTAGAAAACTTTTAGGACTCAAAATGATAGATGGTCATAATTTATGGTCAAATAGCTCAAATATACCTTAAATAACTACCATGCCACACATGCACAAGCATAAATTTAATTCCTTATTTTGCTAGTTCGGGATATTACAAAAACTCTTTTCTATTATTTCACACTACCATGGCCATGAGCTTAATGACTCAATCACATGATTATCATAGCACTACTTTTCTACCAAGATTGATAGATTTCATATTAGTGTGATCTAGTTTCTACAATGAACATGCTATAGCCAACATATACCTCAGAATTTCAAATGGCTCGGAGACCAAGTTATGGTATAGTCAAACTACAACACACTCAAGGTGAACTACTGATGCACCTAGGATCAAAGAACTAGACATACAACTGTAGCATCGAGCTAGTCATCAACGAGAAGATAGACTCCCTTATCACTACTCAAGATGATCATGCTCAATGCCCTTATTCTCAACAAGTACTTATACTCTTGCTCCGGTATCTCCACACTATAGACTCAAGACTTATCTATCCTAAGAAAGCGATCGTACATCAACCTTCTTGATTGTTAATTATAAAAATATATGTCTTAAATTTTCAACTCTTGAAAAGATTCATTATCATACCTATTAACCCAAAGGATGTATCACAAACACGTTATACATAATGTAATAGAAGAAAATAATCCTTTATTAATTTTTAATCAAAATTATAAAAATGCTCTTAGAATGTGTATTACAAGTATCAGCCAATCTGGCTTCTAGAATACACTTCTAACAAACTCCTACTTGATCTAAAGTCAATTTGCTATAAATTTAAGTCCCATCTTCTCAAGATGGGCTTCGATCTTCTGTTGGCTCAATAACTTTGTTAGTGGGTCAGCCGCATTGTCTACGACGTAGACTCTCTTGACCTTGAAGTATCCCTTCTCGTGGTAATCATGGATGAGGTGATACTGCCAGTCGATGTGCTTAGATTTCTAGTAATACCTCGACTTCTTAGTTAGGGCTATGGTGCCATTGTTATTACAGTATAGAGGGACGACATCCGATGGTATCACTCTAAGCTCTACGGTGAACTTCTTGAATCAGAATGCCTCCTTTGTAACTTTCGATGCAACAATATATTCTACTTTTATGATAAAATCTGCTATCATGGTCTGCTTGAAACTCTTCCAGCTCATAGCACAACCATTATATAAATAAACTTTCAGATGTTGACTTTTGATCATCTATGTCAGACATAAAATCTAAGTCTATATATCTCTAGACCTAGAGTTCTTTTTTATCAAAGACTAGAAATATATCTTTAGTCTTTCTCAAGTACTTAATGATACATTTCACAAAAGTCCAGTGCTCTTCGCTTGGATTTGATTGATACTTGCTCGTGACACTCATAACATACGCAATATCTGGTCATGTACATAGCATGGCATACATGAGGCTCCTTATTGTCGAAGCATAAGGGATCTTTCTCATGCATTTAATCTTCTTAAGTGTACTAGAACACATCTTCTTGGAGAGATGAATGCCATGTCTGAAGAGCACTAGTCCCCTCTTGGAGTTTTTCATGCTGAACCTCTTTAGCACCTCCTCTATGAACATCTTTTGTGATAGACCCAGCATCCTATTTGGTCCATCCTTATAGACCTTAATCCCAATATGAAGAATGCTTCTCCTTAGTCTTTCGTAGAGAACTCTTTCAACAACCACATTTTGATCAATGTCAACATGGAAATATCATTCCCAATTAGGAAAATGTCATCCATGTACAATACAGAAAAGACATCAGTGCTCCCACTAATCTTTTTAAAAATATAAGGCTCCTCCTCATTTTTGATGAAATCAAATAATTTGATTATATTATTAAAATAAGCATTCCAACTTCAAGATGCTTACTTAAATTCGTAGATGGACCTTTGTAGCTTGCAGACCTTGTGATCATTATCACTAGATGTGAAACAAAGGGGCTATTCTATATAAATATCTTCCTTAAGATATCCCTTTAAGAATATCATTTTCATGTCAAACTACCATATTTCATAATCGAAATAGGTTGCAATAGCAAGCAATGTACGGATGGACATTAGCATGGCTATTAGTGAGAAGGTATCCTAAGAGTTAATGCCTTCGGGCTAACTATACCCCTTTACTACTAACCTAGCCTTGAATGTCTCTACATTCTCATCTGCATCTATCTTTCTCTTGAAGATCCATTTACACCCAATAGGTACGATACCTTAAGGTGGATCTATCAAGATCTAGACTCGGTTCAAGTGCATTGAGTTAATCTCTAACTTCATTGCCTCTAATCATTTTTCAAAGTCGATATCTGAAATCGGCTCATCATAGGTTTTGGGATCATCACCATGAATCCCATTTTTTGTGAGAAATATTTTTTCTACATCCTCTTGAATAGTACCTAAGTACCTCTCAAGAGGATGAAAAATCCTACTTGATCTATGAGGTGGAGGAGGTTATGTTTGGAAATGCTCAAACTGTGTTGACCCTGAGATTGATTTTGATGATTCCAAAATATTGAGTATATTATGTATCTAATCAAGTATTTCAAGAATGTGTGTTGGATTTTTCAAGTATCCAAAATAAAGAATTTATCTCAAGAATAAATTCTCTCAAGATGCCATGTCAAAATACTTAAAAGAGCAAATTCACACATATTTGGATAGCTTGATATGAAGAAAATATGATTGAAAGAAGAGAAATTAAAATTGAAGGAAGCAATTATGTTTAATAGAGTTTGGGGCAAAGAAACTCAAGCTTGGAAGGTCAAACATTGAAGAAAAATAAAGTCAGGATTTTTTGGAACATCTTAAATATTTTTCGAGAGCTCTCGAGTGGTTTGGCATAATGAAATAGTATTCTAGCATAGTCTTGAGAGGTCTCGAGTTGAACTCAAGACGTCTCGTTCTTAGGAGATAGAAACTTTATTTCTGTACTCTGAGAGCAAGAGGTCTCATAGATTTCTCGAGAGGTCTCGCGGTTCTAATGAGTCATCTCGTGAAAAATTGAGAAGTCTCAAAATCTAATGAGAGCTCTTATGAAAAATTGAGAGATCTCGATCTACGTAGATAGCCTTCAATCGATAGTTTTCTAATGGCTATTTTTTGACCCCAACGGCTATTTCTGAGCTACCAACGACTAAGAACTCTCACTCCAACCTTCTCTAAAGGTATTTAAACATGGAGAATCAATTGAAAAAAGATAGAAGAAAGAGATTGAGGAATTTAGAGAGAGAATCTTTTAGATTTTTTGAGAAACATTGAATATCCAAAGAAAAAAAAAAAGAGAGGTGCGTTATGTACAGATTTCAGTGAGCCTTCAAAACAATCTTCTCCAACATCTTTTATATCCTCTTAAACATAATTTGAAGAAAAGTTAAGCTTCAATCGAGCACATTATCGGCTTGTTCTTTAGGATTTAAAAGAGCTTATACTCTATTTTTATATTGTGCAGAAACTTTACTTATATTTTTTGATTTCTTTACAAGTTTCATTGGGGGAATGAAACTTGAGATTTAGGTCCATCCAAGCCTGAAATTGGACATTGTAGATTTTGATTGGTGATCCCAAAAAATCAATTGGATTGTTAGTGAACCCAAAAAACTAACGGTGTTAGGTTTTGGTTAGTGCTCCTGTGAAAATCAACTAGGTTTGTTTGTGAGCCTGGGAAAACAAACACACTATAATTAAGGATAGATTATAATGAAATTTTCGAAAAAAGTTTGACGAGTGGACGTAGGAGCGGGTTGCTCTGAACTGCTACAAATCTTTGTGTGTTTGTGTTGTGCTTTTTCTTCTATATCTCTATATACTTTGCATGCTTATAATTCTTACTTTACTTTCATAGTTTAATTTTGTTATCTTAATTTTGCTGCTCATATTATATACATCTCATCCTCATCACTTAGATTAAAATCAAAGCACATAATTGTTTAGAGTTAAATTTGGCCAAAGCTTTCAAAAGAACCCAATTCACACCCCCCCCCCTCCTCTTGGGCTCTTGGGTTGCTACCTCTGGGCAACAAACTGACTAGGTTCCATAGGTTTCTTAGCTCATTGCTCTTCGAAGACTTTCTTCTCAAGCCTAATCTATCTCTTGATGCCACCATCTTGAATAAATTATTTTTAAGAAAAATGGCATATCGACTCACAATTATATTATGGTTTTTAGAAGGTAGAAATAATATTCTAATGATTCTTTAGGATATCCAACAAACTGAGCTCTAAGAGATCTAGACTCTAACTTGTCTACCTGCTGTCTCTTGACATGAGCCAGACAATCATAAATTCTGAGATGACTCAAACTAAATTTTCTACTATGTCATATCTCATACGGTGTGGTAGGAACGGTTTTAGATGGAACTCTATTCAGTAGATATATAGCTGTCATTAAACTATGTCCCAAAAGAAACTCAAGAAGGTCCATGAAGCACATCATGGATCAAATCATATCTAATAAGATTCAATTTTTTTAATCTGAAACTCCATTGAGTTGAGGCATTCTAAGTAGAGTTTATTGTGACATTATGCCATTATCCATGAGATAGTCCAAAAATTTTTGACTAAGGTATTCACTTTCTTGATTTGATCAAAGAACCTTAATAGACTTTCCAATTTGCTTTTCCACTTTGTGCCTGAATTTTTTGAGCTTTTCAAAGTCTTCAAACTTGTGTTGCAATAGATACACATGCCCATACCGAGATAGATCATCAATAAAGATAATGAAGTAGATATAATTGCCTCTATCCGGTACATCAAATGAGCTACATACATCTATATATACCAGGATAAGTAGATCTATGGCCCTTTCCTCATGTCCTACAAAAGAAAGTTTGGTCATTTTGCCTTGAAGGCATGATTTATAAATCAGATATGACTCAAAAGTCAACAGACCTATTAGTCCAGATTTCATTAATTTATTAATCTTGTATTTAGCTATATGAGCTAGCCTAAGATGTCATAAATATCTTTCTTTTAGACTATCTCTAGCTCACTTAGATCCTATGGTATTCACATTTTGATCGATATTAAACATAAAAATATCAATATATAATTGATAAAGACTGTTAATTAAGAAACCACTTATAATTTTGTTTCTTTCATAAAGAATAGTATAGTAGTCCTTAAAGAAGTTAATTACGTAACCTTCTTATGCTAAACAAGAAATAGAAATCAAATTCCTACTTACTATTGGCATAAAATAATAATCTCTAAGAACTAAAACTAATCCCAACAGTAATCACAGAGGATAGATTTTCATGGCCACAATAGCAACTCTTTCTCTATTTCTGACGTGTAGGATCATCTCACCATCCCTTAGCCTCCTACTCTCCTCAAGACCCTATATGAAAGTGTACAAGTGAGCACTAGAACCAGAGTCAAGCAATCAATTGGATGCAAAAGAAACCATAAGATTAGTTTCAATGACGAGCATACCTCCAGAAGGACCTGCTTCCTTGTTATTCTTTAGACTGGTCAGGTATGAAGGGTAGTTCCACTTCCAATGGCTATCGATGTTGTAATGAAAATATTTTTTTTTGTCAATGACCTTCTTCTTTGGTTCTCCCTTCTTCTTCTTCCCACCTTCTACTTTCTGCTTCTTCGCAAACTTCTTCTTTCCAAAAGATTTTCTTTTAGAGGAAGTCCACTCCATAGCAATAATTGAACCCTTTGAATCTTTCATAGAAAGCTTAGCAGTTTCCAGCATGTTCATTAATTTAGCTAAGGTGTATTGTAATTAATGCATATGGAAGTTCATGATGAACTACCTAAATGTATCAGTCAAGGACTGCAAGATCACATCAATCTATAGGCCCCTGTCTAACACAACACCGAGCTTCTCAAGCTCTTCTAAGTCTTTGATCATTATGAAACAATGATTTTGGACCTACTACCAATCATGAATTTGTGCTTTAAAAAATCTCCTTGAGACTTGATAGCGGGCTGCGCGACTCTGTTCGCCAAACAACTCTTGATGGTATTCCAACATTTAGCGTGTAGTACTAATGTCTTCATGTTGGCACTACAACTCATCTGACATCGAGCTCAACATGTAACACCTGACCTTATTATCATCATCCGACCACTTCTTATGAGATGCTCTCTGATCAGCAGTCAAACAGACTGGTAAAGTAGAGGGGTCATGGTCTAATACATAGGTCAGCTTTTCCAAACCTAAAATAATTTTTAAGTTTCTTAGCCAATTGATGCTTGTTGTTTAGAGCAACAAATAAAAATTAAACCTAACTTACTATGGGTTAGAATAGTAGTGAGTCGGATGTCGATTTTCTCAGAGATCGAGGGTAGTTAATTAAATAAAGTAAAAAAGATTATTTGATTGGTTTTAAAATTCTTAAAATAGTAAAAAATTAAAAAATAATAGAAAAGTAGTTTTTAATAAATTAATCAGAAAGAAAAAATTATCTCAGATTTTAGTTCTATCTTTAGTATTTAAGTGATCATGCAATCTTTTTATTTGCGACATGTAATCCTACATTTATTTCTTTAACCTAGTTCTAACATAACCTATTCTATCGAGCATGGACCATATCTAACATGATCATGATCCATCTCATAGACATAGACCATTTATTTCATGTAATCAAAGAACATAAAATATTAATTTAATAAATCTTATAATTATTCGAACTTGAGCACAAACCATATCTTTTCATGATCACGATCTATCTCTTTAGTTATAAATTATAAAAAATTTAATATTAAAGTATAAATAAGACTGGCATGTAAAAAATAGATAAAAAAATTTTATTGCTCAAATAAAAAGAAAAATAAGATTTAATTATAGACTCTTATACTAAAGACTTTTCTTACTCCCTAGAGACTCGAGATCCTTAGCCATGCATGCTTGAAATTTCTTCTATCATTGACATCTTCAATACTTCTTTGATGGAAGACAGAGAAAAGAAAAGAAAATTAAAGAATAAAAGAAGGAAAAGAATAGAGAAAATTGCTTCTAGAGTTCTATGGTCTTTTTCGAGAACCAATTCAAATTTGGCTCGAATTATTTGAACCTGTTGAAATCTTGGCCATTAGATGGCTTCTGGAGTTGATTTCGACTGCTGGATCGCTTCAAAAGGCCATTAGGAATCCTGATTAAAGCCAGATTTTGTGTTAGCCATCAGATCCAAATTGAGAGGGTTGAAGACTATCCGATGGCACAACAGAAAAGGCTGAAGAAATTCTAGGAATGCTCTTGATCATTGGATGCCGACCTGCTACCTTCTTAGTCATCGGTCAGCGCTCAAATCACAGCCATCCATCAGTGCTCAAATTATAGCCATTGGATCTGAACCTAGATTGCTCTCAGTTACTAGATCGTGCTTCTACTATGCTTATGGACCACCATGGACCTAGCACAGCGTAGACCAGAACCAATCTCCATGCACTTGGCCTGTCAAAATGATGAATTTGCCCATGTACGCCATGATAAAAAATACATAGAACTCTTAGCAGTCTAAGTTCACCATGTGGCAGCCGCTGATTGGTCGTGCTTGCTGAGTTGGCTGGTCTGCTACTATTCTATGGACCGACCGATCAGTACACCATGCATCATTCTATATTTATTATTTTTATTTTTCTTTTATTTTATACTTCTGGACTTCATAATTTTTTCATTTTAGCTCTGATTTGAGTGAAATTTATTGCATTGAAACTCATAAATCAAGCTCTTCACATTGGTGAGCTTCTTTCCTACAAAATATCTATAAAAGTATTAAATTTTTAAATAAATATTAAATTAATATATATTTTAATATTTTTATTTATTAAATTATGATATTTATCACACCTCCAACTTGCATTTTACTCATCCTCAAGTAAAAAGAGAAAAATTAGAAGCATGTACCGACTCGATGAGATGTGAAAGTTTCTTGATCAATTTTTTGCTTTTATTCTTTAAATCTTCTATCTTTAGTGTGGACTTAGAGCTTCTTTTTTTTTTTATAAGCCAGTGCAATGTTTTAACCTCTTAAGCTTTCTATTTGATCGTTGTAGCGAGCTTTGGATCAATGACTCTCAAATCAGTTGGCTTTAGGGTATTTGGTGTGGAACACACCTTGGGCTTATTGACTCGAGTCAAATAGGCTACAAGTTAAAACTAACTATATAACAAACTTTTTCACATTGTCCACTTTTTGATGTGAATAATATTACTTAGACAATGGGATCTGGTTACTCAATGAAAGACCAATGTTTAGAACTTGCTTTTTATTTCTCTCTTTTTCTTTTCATATTTTTTTTTTTCAAACATTATTTTTTTATTCATATCCATATAAAGTAGTCTTTATTGAATATAGGCTGGAAGAAGATTTTTAGAATCACTCAAAAATTTATTTATTCTAGACCTGACCATTTGTTGGGTTTTCTTAACAATTAGGTCCTTAGTATTTCAAAAATTCTCTAAACCATTAATCAATCATCGATTAAAATGCCTGAAAAACTTTAAATCGGTACGAAATCAGGTACATAGGATTAATTATTACCATACTTGAGGACTTAAAAATTTTTATTTATCCTTTCCCTCTCAACTTAATTTTCATCATCCTTAATGGAGAAAAAAATTAGATTGTGATAAAAGATAAGAAATAATAAGGAAATAGTTCACTTGGCTTAGTATGGTTGTAATCTCGATTTGGGATTTATTTATTTTTCTTCAAGCATGGGTCTTTGGTTCTCCCCCCCAACTTAGCTATGCATCATTTAAGGTTCTACTAGAATAATAGATCACTCGTTGTAACTTATCAATCCTTTAATCTAGGACAGCTCCTATGGCATGATCTGATGCATCACACATGAGCTCAAAAGGTTGAGTCCATACTGGTGGATGAATAATTAGGGCTGAGATCAATTCCTTCTTTAAATATTCAAAGGACTTGAGACATTCAAGCATGAAATCAAATTTGACATCTTTGGCTAACAAACTTGTTAATGGTCGAGCCACTTTGCTAAAATTCTTTATAAATCATCATGCAAACCAGCATGTTCAAGAAAAAAATGAATTTCTTTTATTGATTTTGGTGGTGGAAGGTTTTCAATCGAATCTACCTTGGCTTTATCCACTTCTATGCCCCTCTTTGAAATCACATGATCAAAGACTATATCCTCTCTAACCATGAATTGACATTTTTTTCAATTTAAAACTAGATGTTTCTCCTTACATCGTTCTAAAACTAGTCTAAGATGATGTAGACATTTGAGGAAGGTAGATCCAAAGATGAAAAAGTCATCCATGAAAATTTCTAACAACCATTCTACAATATCAGAGAAGATGCTGATCATGCACCTTTAGAATGTAGATACATAATCCAAAAGGCATGCATCAACAGGCAACGGTTCCAAATGGACTGGTAAATGTTGTCTTCTCTTGATCTTCTAGAGCTATAGGTATTTGATTATTACCAGAGTATCCATCTAGAAAGTAATAAAAATTATGTTCTGCCAATCATTCTAACCTTTAATCTATAAAGGGCAAGGGAAAGTGGTCCTTTCGAGTGACTACATTTAATTTTCTGTAATCAATATAGACCATCCATCCAATTTGAATTCGGATTGGTATCAACTCATTTGTTATTGTTATGTACTACAGTAACTCCTGGCTTCTTAGGTACTACTTGAACTGGGCTCACCCAAGAACTATCTAAAATTGGATATATTATTCCATTATCAAGGAGTTTTATTATTTTCTTTTTCACAACTTCTTTCATAGCTGGATTGAGTCTCCTTTGGGGATCTCTTTTTGGCTTAGCTTCCTCTAATAGGTGGATTCTATGTTGAAAAATCGAGGGGCTAATCCCTTTTAAATATGCCATAGTCCATCCTAATGTTTCTTTATTTTCTTTAAGAATGGTCAATAATTCTTCCTCTTGTATGTGGTCTAAATCTACTAAAATGATTACCTATAGTGTTTTTGATTGTCCTAGAGAGGCATACATCAGGTGCTTAGGAAGAGATTTGATCTCTAACTTGGGTGCTTCCTCCATAGATGGTTTGGATGGTGGTTTAACCATTATCTCAAGTGGTTCAATTGGAGGGTCACATCTTAACTCCATCCTATAATTATTAATTGATGAGAGTTCATTGAACTCTTCATCTTCTTAGTCGATCAAAAATTCATAATCAAACTCATCATTGCTCAAGTCAATGGGTTCATAGGTATTTTCTTGAATCTAGTTCACATCGCTTATCTCCTTAGTTTTATTCAGATGAAAAATATTCAACTCTATAGACATATTGCCAAAGGTGAGTTTCATCAATCCATTTTGGCAATTGATTTGTGTATTGGTTATGGATAAAAGTGGTCTACCTAATATAACTGGGATGTGACCATTCAGGTTTATGATAAGTTCAGTTTTCAGGATGATGAAGTCTACAGGAAAGATAAAATCACTAACCTTAATCAATACATCCTCTACTATACCCTTTGGAACTTTTAAGGATCGATCCGCTAATTGTAAAGTCATTTCTATGGGTTTTAGATCCCCTAACCATAGTTGCTTATATACTGAATATGGTAGAATGTTAACATTTGCCCCAAAATCTAAGAGAGCCTTATCAATATGGGTTTCTACTATAGTGCATGAAATAGTGAAAGATCTTGGATCTTTGTATTTAACTAGCATATGATTTGATAGATAAGAACTCACACTTGCTACTAGGAAGGCTCTTTTAGGCACAGTAGTGGTCTTTTTTTTGGTGCATAGATCCTTAAGAAATTTAGCATAGATTGGAACCTGTAGGATCATATCTAGTAGAGGGATGTTCACTTTTACCTGCTTGAAGACCTCTAAGATTTTGTTCAATTTGGTTAAGTTTCGATTGGGCTTCAATCTATTTGGGAATGAAGCTGTAACATTAGTAGTTAATCTATCAGATTTAGGTATGGGCTCAGTTGGTGCATTAAGATTTTCATCAAATTCAGATGTTTCAGGTTCCTTGGAATGGCTTAGTTTAGAACTTAGTTTAGGTAGTGGTTCTTCTATGTCTTCTTCTAATTCAGGTCTGCCCACTAAGTTATATATTTATCTCCCACATGTTAATGTATGAATGGCATTTAATTGGTTGATCTAAGGTCCTTGTTGTGGTTTCTGGTTGTTTTGGGTTCTAGGGTTAGCTTCAGGCTAGCTTGGCAGTTTATCCTTTTCTCTTTCACTATGAGCTGAAGCTAACTGACCCAACTACATTTCTAGATGGATAATGGCTTGGGAGTTTGAATTTATGGCTTGGAAATTAGAGTTTATAACTTAGTCCATGTTTTGCATGAATTTATGAAGGGTAGATGAGTTATCAATAGATGATTTTATCAAAATTTCTAGGATTTTTTCAATAGAATCAAATTTTTTTTCATTATTATTAAAGCCTGATGGATTGTTTAGTATAGGATTAGGCCTTGGATTTGACTGGTTGATGTTAGGATGGCCTACATTCTGACCTTATGGCCATAAAAAATTAGGGTGGTTTCTCTATCTTGGATTATAAGTGGATGCATAGGGCTTATTATTTGGTCTTTGGTATGCTACATTCACCTGTGCATAATCATTATCAGTTTGGTTTATCAGGAAGAGACATTCTTCTATGACATGGTCCGGTGCACTGCATCCATTACACATAGATGCAGATACTTGGTTTATATTGGCTGATCTCTTTAATTCTAAGGCCTCAAATTTTCGTTGCAATGTGGCAATTTTGGCTTCTAAAGCTAGGGTTGATGAAACTTGATGTATACCACCTCTTGTTGGCATAGGTTCTATTGAAAAATATGTCCTAAAGTCAATCATCTAAGTGGTAGATGATTGAAATTAGTATATAAATTATATAATAATAATAATTATTTGGCTAATTTATTATAGAAGTTTTATCTTTCTTAAATAAACTCCTAAATTATGATGAAGTTCTTAGAACCATAGTCAATCAATAAGAAAAGATTTATCAGATGGTTCTTAAATTGTTCATGACTAAATGATAAGTTATTAATAAGGATGATAACTTATCAAGTATAGATCGCTGTACGCCATATGCGTTGGTTGTCCTCATAACCAAGTGGTGTGGAGACACTGGTATGGCATCCAGATGAGATGTAGGAGTATATCTGCATGAATATGACCAATGTAGCACTCTACTGTCAAGAGTAGCTAGCTAAGATCAATGGGTATAAGTGTCCCTCCAACTTGAGATTAGCATGGTGACTTGCAAGCAATTCACTGTAGTTTGGTGCTAGACTATCTATATTTCTAATATAGGTTCAGAAGATTTTTGGGTATAGTCAAGTACTTATGAAGTTGGTGTATAAGTCAAGATAGGATTGATCACTCTTGATTAGCTTCAGGAAGAGAATGTCTCATTGTGATTCAATTTAGCAAACCTAGGCCTAGGTAATTCTCGTGAGGAGTCATAGAATTTGCAAAATTTTGAAACACAATAGAGATGACTTGTATGAGTGTTGATAGGATACTTGAAGTTATCTTGAGCATTATTGGCCATAGGGATGAATTATATGGTAACCATGGGCTATGGTTCTAAGAATATTGCTTTGCATACATTCAACCTATCTGAACGTCGGAAACCATTGCTAGATGATTACTTCGACTGGTATAAAAATTGGTTCCTATGTTACCGACTTAGGTTCAAACCTATAGGATCATACACATAAGAGATTGTAACCTAATTAAATAGTTAATCAATGATTGAGAATCGTTCTAAGGTCAAACATTCAATACAATTGATGTTTGACCTAATGCAAGTGTTGCAGGAGGAATGATTAGCAATTAGATTGCTAATTAGCTTAATTTGATTGAGCGATTAGGCTGAGATCAAGTCTAATTGAATTAGATTTAATTATAATTAGTTTAGACTTAATTAAATTAAATTTAATTAGTTTATTGGATAAGCCAATTGCAAGAAAAAAATAATTTTTAGTTGGATTGCAATTTGAGTACACCTAATTCCTAATTATGTTAGGATTTAAATTAAAATTAAATATGATTTAATATAATTTAATTGGACTTTAAGTTGGATTAGTATCATCTTTAATTAGGTTGTATTTAATTTTATTTGAATTAGGTTCAAAATAGTTTTGACCTAGTCAAACAAAAAGAGTTCTAGTTGGATTGAGACTCTCACTCCTTCCTTGCGCCAATAAAAGTCAATGCCCATATTTTATTTCTAGATCTTTATGTGATGTTCTCCACACCAGTAAGAGCTTCTCTATATACTAAATATCTAAATAGATTAATTAAAATTTGATTTGATCAAATTTGGTAAGTGGTTTGATTTTGTTTCCTTTTGAAAGAGTCCCAATTCTCTAAAACGCATCCTTTCCTTTTGGAATTTTTTCTCCATGCCTTCTTTTCTTTTGTGCACTTAATTTCTTTGATTTTGCATGTGGTTTCTTGATCTTCACACCTAAAAAATAAGGGGGGAGGTGGGTTGGATACCTCCTAAAACTCCTCCTTGGTCTCCTTTTAAGACTAGGTTTTGACTTAGTCTTCTATATATAAAAGAGAGGATGCCTCCTATCAGGTTTAGGATGTATAAAACCTAGAAAAATCATAAAAAAATTAGAAGAAAAGGAGGAGAAGGCATGGATATTTGGGGCACCAAGTTTCTTGAAGAAAAGATCTTCATCAAAACATCAAATGTTGATGTCTTGAAGGGATAAAGGTAAGAGAAGATTGTCTTCTCTTTGTTTTTCTTTTAAGTACTTTTCTCTTATTTATTTTATGTAATTTTTATATGATAAAAATCTAAGAGAGAGAGAGAGGAAGAGGGCATAGGGATCTATGCTCCAAGGTGTTGGGGCATAGTGATCTTTTTGGATATGATTTGATCATGTCCTGATGAGAGAAGGAAAAGAGAAGAAGATCTTCTCTTAGGGTTTCTTTGAGAAGAGAAGAAGGTCTTCTCTTAGGGTTTCTTTAAGAACCCTTCTTCTCTATATTTTTGTATGATTTTTCTATGAAAAAAATCAGAGTGTGTAAGATCTAGAAATATGAGAAAAGCCTAGGGGAGAAGGTCTTCCCTTTGTCCTAGCATAAGGATATTTTCTGGACATCAATTGTTGATGTCCTGAAAGAGAAGATTTATCTTCTCTTAGGATCCTTTTCTAATGTATTTTATTTTTAATTTATGAGAGATTCAAAGGTTTGATTTCTCTCCTAATCCTCCTCTTATTCTTCATCTCTTGGAATGTTCAAGAGATCTGAAGAATAAATTTAGATTAATCATCCAGAGGGATCTACAAGAAGCTAGCACTTTAAGTGGATTTTTGTTTGACGAACCTTCGATTTTGTTGTAGTCTTGTTTGGATCTCCTGTAGAGGCTGAATGTGTGTGCAGTTCTAAAGGCAACAACGAAAATCAACCATAAAGTTCTTGACCCATGCAAGGTAAGAGATATGATCTCTCCTCTCATCTAGATGTGATTTAGGTTTTAGATCTAGAATCGTTCTAGATCTAGGATATTAATTTGATCAATACCAAACCCTTTTATTTTTAGATTTAGAATGTATTATGACATGTTATAGGTCCTAGTTGTAGCATTTAGTAATTTAATTACATGTATTTGTAGATTAAATGATTTAATCTGCTCGTTCCACTGCATTATATTTAAAAATTATTTTGAAATTCATGCTTGAAACCCTCCATATTTTCCATCAATGGTATTAGAGCCAGGTTCATTTATAACATGATCATGTTTGCACTAAATTAAATCTTAAATAAAACTCTATATGTCGTACATACTGATTATAAGGTTGTCCTGCTGTAAGGTTTATCTCTTATAGTGGAGAGGTTATCCTAGTATGTGCTGCTGATCTATACTTAAATCATGAATAAGTTAGATATGATCTAAATAATTTTATGACTTATTTTTTAATTTTAAACCTAAAATTAAATAGATGTTAGATCTATTTTAGATTATTTAGATTAGATCTAAATAATATTGGATTGTACATACTGCTATAAGGTTGGCCTGCTATAAGGTTTACCCCTTACAGTGGAGAGGTTGTCCTAGTATATGGTAACCTAAATAATCTAAATTATAAATATATTAGATAAGATCTAAAATAATTTATGATTTATTTTTAAATTTTAAATCTAATTTTAAATGATTTATGATATGATCCATATGACGTATTTTATGTTTAGATCTAGATCCTCTTATTGCATATATTGATATGTAATTTTTATTTTGAATCTAAAATGTATGTGATATATTTATTTTATAAAATTTAAATTTAGAACTTACTTTCTATAAAACCCTAGATTCAACATTCTGGGATATAATCAAAATATTAAAATAAATTAAATCTAAAATCATATATTGAATATGGTTCAATATAAACTATTTATAATTTAAAAATATTTTAAATAATCAAATCAAAAATTATTTCTGAGGTTCCATAAATCCAAACTCATAAGCTTTGAACTTAATTGAGAATTAAGTAATTGTTTAGGATCTAGGTAAGTGATTTAAAGATCCTAAGATAATTTCATAAAATATGGGTTAAAGGATAATGGGTTAGCTTTGATCAGATCCTTAACTGAGTTAGACCTAGGGTTAGATTAAATATGAACTTAGTTAAGAAATTGATCAAACCTAATTAATAGTTAATTAAGATTAGGTCATTTCTATAGATCACTTCAATAGTTGTAGTTAATCAAAGTCCGTACATCTAACAAATAGGTATGATCATGGCTTAATGATCGAGTCCGAGTCTTTAGGCAGATCAAATCAAAACTGATAAATTGATTGGTATCTAAGATAACTCTGGCATCCCAGATCGGTAGTTTTTAATTGGCAGTCCACTTACCTAGCCATTTTTTATGGTGTCTAAGATAAGCCTTGGTAGACCCTTCCACCGATCTCACTTACCTGGCTAATGTGATTAATCAGGTTTTGATTAGGTTGCTCATTGATTCATGGTAACCCATGTCACATAGGAAATCAGTGAGATTGATTTTATTTAGTGAGACTAATCTAAGTGTCCATGGACTAAAATTGATTCTAGTCCTTGTCGATGACTTGAGAAGTCAGTGGAAGGACTTGACTTGGTAAAGTCAGTGGAAGCAAATTAGTTCATATCTTTTCTATCCTTAAATCACTAATAATTTAAATCTTTTAAAATTATTAGATTCTTAAAATAATAAAGTTATGAAGATAACTGAATCATAGCCTCCCATTAAGTTGGATGATAATGGATCTATTAACTTAATAATCATTGCAGGCCCAAAGGCCTAGTGCTTATTGACTAATAGAATTATCATTCATAACATGTTAACTTGGAAGTGTCTCTCTAATGGTGGTTAGGTTGGCCAACCAAAGTTGAGCCTAATCATTCGTTGGTTAGATGCACTAAGTATAGTCATGTTAATGGTTGGACCTAATCGAATCCTTATAGTGGAGGTCGAAAGCTACTGATTAGATTTTTAGAGCAAAATTATATTACTAAAAATTATTTAGAGAAATAATTGGTTATGAACCTACCCTTAGATGTACATGATTTAGCCAACCAAAGTTGGACTAGTGTGCAGCCTATGTGGATTCTAGTACCTACTAGAAAATTAAAGTATTTTTTTAAACTGGAGGTAGAGGCTATCAATTCAAATAAAATAGTGCGAGAATTTTTAGATCAAAGTCCAAGTCTCTAGGCTTAAAATAATTTATATACTTAGGTCATTGTTCTCTTTTCTCAGAATAAGGCTAAACCCTAATTGCTCAAATCACTATTAGGTAGTGATGACTTATAGGACCCAACTTTGATGATTAGTATTAAAAATTGAAATTGGTTCAGTAGAATGAATTGGCTCGTATTGGGGTTTTTAAATCCAATTAAAATAATTAGTCCAAAATTGACCCAAATCAGCTATAGTACTTCTACCGTTAGAAGCTGGTCATAGAAAGTAGAATTGTCTTGCTTTCCTTGACCATAACAGGATGAACAAGAGAAAGGAGTAAAAGTTATTTATTAAGGATGTTATATGATAGTACCTTAAAATTTCTTTATATGTAATTCTACTACCTGGTTACTAGATACCAGTGGTCTTATGCAATTTGTTGCAAGGACCATTGGAAAGTGGAATATTTGAAAATGATGAGAGATACCTGAACATTAGGGATGGAAGTTCTGTTTCAATCCTAGCTTTATAAATTGTCAAGCTTATTTTCAAAAGATATCATTTTGAATGAATATCACCATCGTCCATCATTTATGATAAATATGATCTCTGTTGACCTTTCGATTAGAGATGGTTAACATTTATCAATAAAGAAGATTATTATGATATTATTATGAATAATATTACAATAATACATGGACAATAAAAATAATATTTCACATCTATACAGCTTGTTAAGTGTAATGTATACATTTAATAAATATCCAAGTTAGATTATGTCATAGATGTCAATATTTGGTATTATAGGCTTAGTCATCTTGACAAGAATAAGATAAACATGTTAGCTTGAGAGGAAAATCTTGACATCAATAATTGTGAATCATTGATAATCTATGAGTCTTATCTTCTTGGAAAGATGACAAAGTCACCTTTTATTGGAAAAGGTGAAGCAATAGTTAAAGTTTTAAGTCTCATACATAGTGATGTATATGGACCTATGAACTTAAGTGCCAAAGGAAGATATTAATATTTTATTACAAATAACCTATCCTAGCATGTGAGCATCTAGCTTGAATCAATTGAAATGTTCAAATGATTTAATAATGAAATAGGACAACAAACTGAAAATGGTATTGGAGCTCTTCGATCAGATCGAAGAGGTAAATACTTATCTAGTGAGTTTGTGACATATCTAAGAGGGAATAGGATTCTCTCTCAGTGGATTTCTTTTTGGAACATAGTGTATCTAAAAGGAGAAGTTGAACTTTGTTAGACATGGTTCAATCCATAATAGGATTTACTTGTCTACCTATTTTAGGGTTGTGCTCTTATGACTACTAGTTTTACTCAGAATATATACCAAGTAAATCTGTTGTAAATCTCTATATGGATATGAATTGGACATAGACCTAGACTCCTTCACCTTCGGGTTTAGGGTTGATCGGCCTATGTCATAAGTTAGCATATAGATAAACTTGGATCTTGGTCCAATAGGTATTTGAGGGTTACTAACTCTACCGTACTGAAGAACATCAGATGTTCATCAGTAGTAGGGCATTCCTTTTGGAAAGAAGTTTCTTAGAGAATGAACTGATGCCTTTAAGTTAAACTTGGAAAAGTTTGACTGATAGAAAATAATCGACATAATCTAGTAAACCTATATAACCAAATTTGATTAGTTCAAATCCAGAGCCCATTCAAGTGACATCCTTAAGGAGATTCGATAAAGTACCATGTTAGTTGGATAGATATTTCAATATCTAGGTCTGGGATAGTGATCCTATTGAGCTCGATGAGAACAACAGGGATTCGATCTCCTATAGGGATACAATACTATGGTCTGACTGTGAGAAGTGGCTTGGAGTCACATAATCCAAATTGAAGACTATGGAAATCAATAGTGTATGGACACTAGATGATTCACCTGAAGGGATAAAACTCATTGGATGTGAATGGATTTTGAAAAGGATCAGAGTAGTACAGACGAAAAGGTAAAGACCTGTAAAGCTCGTTTCGCTATTATCTCAATTTTGGAACATACGTTTTGAACATATGTCTTTATTATGAGCAAAGATAAATCCTGCATTTATAAGTGGGCAAAATATTCTGTAGTGTTATTTCATATTTTGTCTGTGGATGAAATTCTTTTAATCGAAAATGACATTCCAGCATTACAAGGATAAATGTTTGGCTGTCATCTAATTTCTCTATGATCAAAATCAGATATTGTATACTCACTAATGTAGTGAGTAGATACCAGTCTAATCTAACTATGAACCATTGGAAGATTGTATGGACAATCCCTAAGTATTTGATAAATACTAAGGTCCAGTGATTCCAATATAGAAATACTAACTTAAAACATGTGGATGTTTTAATTTCAGTCAGAACAAGATGATAATAAAAAAATATCAAATCATACCCTAATTGCAGGAGCAATCTACTGGAAAGATTCCAAGCAAGATATTATAGCTTATTCAGTTAGTGATGTAGAGTACATCATGGCATATGATGCTGCCATGTAAGTTATGCAGTTGCTGAGGTTCATTAGTAGGTTGGGAGTGGCACCCTCCATCGATGGTCCAATTCTATCATAGCACTAGAGCTATAGCTTAGGCTAAAGAACCAAAAGACCAGCATATTCTGCATCACTATCAGCTTTGATTTTAGATCAGGATGACGTCGATCTTTAGAAGATTGATGAAAAAGAAGAACTTAACTAATCCTTTTGCTAAGACCTCGAAACTAAGGAGTTCTACGAACTCAAGTGGAAGATAGGATATTTGATATCATTCTGATTAGCTTTAGTCTAAGTGGAAGTTGTTGGAAAATGTGTCCTAAAACCAATAATCTAAGTGGTAGATGATTGGAAATAGTATATGAATTATCTAATGATAATAGTTATTTGGCTGATTTGGTTGAGCCATTGGGCTGAGATTAAGTCTAATTGAATTAGATTCAATTAGAATTAGTTTAGACTTAATTAGATTAAATTTAATTGATTTATTGGATAAGTCAATTGCAATGAAAAATAATTTCCAGTTGGACTGGAATTTGAGTGCACCTAATTCCTAATTAGGTTATAATTTAAATTAAAATTAAATATAATTTAATATAATTTAATTAGGCTCCTAGTTGGACTAGAATCACATTTAATTAGGTTGTATTTAATTTAGTTTGAATTAGGTTCAAAATAGTTTTGACCTAGTCAAACAAGAAGAATCTCAATTGGACTGGGACTCTCACTCCTTCCTTGCGCCAACAAAAGTCAATGCCAATATTTTATTTTTAGATTTTTATGTGATGTTCTCTTCACCAATAAGAGCTTATTCATGCACTAAATATCTGAAGATATTAATTAAAATTTGATTTGATCAAATTTGGTAAGTGGTTTGGTTTTATTTCCTTTTAAAAGAGTCCCAAATCCCAAAAACACCATCTTTCCTTATGGAAATTTTTCTCCATGCCTCCTTTTCTTTTGTGCACTTATTTCTTTTGGTTTTGCACATGGTTTCCTGATCTTCACACCTAAAAAATAAGGAGGAAAGCATCCAAGAGTTGGACACCTCCTAAAACTCCTCCTTGGTCTCCTATTAAGACTAGGTTTTGACCTAGTTTTCCATATATAAAAGGAAGGATGCCTTCTATTAGGTTTAGGATGTGTAAAATCTGAAAAAATTATGAAAAAATTAAAAAAAAAGGAGGAGAAGGCATGGAGGTTTGGAGCACCAAGTTTCTTAAAGAAAAGATTTTCATCAAGACATCAAATGTTGATGTCATGAAGGGACAAAGGTAAGAGAAGATTATCTTCTCTTTATTTTTCTTTTAAGTACTTTTATCTTATTTATTTTATATAATTTTTATATGATAAAAATTTGAGAGAGAGAGAGAGAGGAAGAGGGTGTAGGGATCTGTGCTCCAAAGTGTTAGGGCATAGTGATCTTTTTGGACATAATCTGATCATGTCCTGGTGAAAGAAGGAAAAGAGAAGAAGATCTTCTCTTAGGGTTTCTTTGAGAACCCTTCTTCTCTATATTTTTGTATGATTTTTTTATGAAAAAAATTAGAGTGTGTAAGATCTAGAAATGTGAGAAGAGCCTAGGAGAGAAGGTCTTCCCTTTGTCCTAGCATAAGGATATTTTGAGGACCAATCGTTGATGTCCTGAAAGAGAAGATTTATCTTCTTTTAGGATCTTTTCTAATCTATTTTATTTCTAATTTATGAAAGATCCAAAGGTTGGATTTCTCTCCTAATCCTTCTCTTATTCTTCATCTCTTGGAATGTCTAAGAGATCCGAAGAATAAATTTAGATTAGCCATCTGAAGGGATCCGCCAGATGTTAGCACTTCGCGCGGATCTTTGTTCGACGAATCTTCGATTTTATTGCAGTCTCATATGGATCTCTTGTAGAGGTTGAATGCATGTGCGGCTCCAAAGGCAATAATGAAAATCAACCATGGAGTTCTCAACCCATGCATGGTAAGAGATATGATCTCTCCTCTCACCTATATGGGATTAGGTTTTAGATCTAGATTCATTCTAGATCTAGGGTATTGATTTGATCAATACCAAATCATTTTATTTTTAGATTTAGAATACATTATGACATATTATAGGTCCTAGTTGTAGGGTTTAGTAATTTTAATACATGCATTTGTAGATTAAATGATTTAATCTGCATGTTCCACTGTGTTATATTTAAAAATTATTTCGAAATTCATGCAAGAAACCCTACGTATTTCCCATCAGGTTTCCTAGTTACCTTCCATTGCAAAATCTTTTCTACTAGATCTTCTAAAAATTGCCAAGCCTCATTGGCTTCTTTATACATGAATTGGTCCTAGCACATCGACTCTGGCATGGTTCTTGAATTTGGTTCTAAACCTTCATAAATTATTTGACACAATCTCCAAGTTTCTATCCCATAATGTGGGCATTTGCCTAAGGGGTTCTTAAAATGGTCTAGACATTTCCAGAATGATTCACCTTCTAACTGGTAGAATTGGTTAATTTCATTCCTTAATTTTGCTATTTTATGATGAAGGAAGAATTTTCTTAAGAACACTTTGACAAAGCCATCCCATGTTGTGATGAAGTGGTTAGGCAGACTATAGAGCCATTTTTTTGCATTTTCTTAAGGGTAAAATTAATTAATCTTAGTTTAATTACATCCTTCGAGACTTGGTGTATTCTTATGGTATCACATACTTCCTCAAATTTTCTAGTGAAAATATATACATCATCAATCTCGATGAATTTAGGGAGCATGTTGACGATTTGAGGTTTAATTTTAAAATCGGGTGCATTTGTCTAGGGTAATCGAATACAAGATGGTTAGGCTGAACCCATAGGATAGCAAAGATCCATTAGGATATGAGGCGCTTGATCTATCTCACTCATTATGAACTTAGCAACTTCTTGGATTAGGATAGGGTTTGGATCTAATCTTACTAACTGGCCAAATTTTCTTTTTCAAATTATAATTTTATAATTTTATTTATTATTATTATTTTATATATATATTTTAAAATTTAATTTATTTTTTTTAGAGACATGAGAGAAAAGAAAGAAAAGCATTCTAAAGATGAGTCCTAAGGAGTCCTAAATCTAGAGATGAAAGAGAGAAGAGTGCTTTAATTAGGTTTGAATTTAGTGTTAATTGCAATCAAGTTAAACAAATATGAACTTTGTATCCTAGGATTAACCTAGATCTAGACAGCTCCTAACTATTCCAAAATCATCTTTGAGCACTCCAAGCTCAAAATTGGCTAACTGATTCGGCCAGGTATGTATAAGATGTGGAAGGTTTTCTACTCGTTGCTTTTCTTAGACAGTAACTGAGTTGGCCAGATTAGATAATGGAATCAATTAAAAATCATAATCTTTGAACAACTTATCTTAGACACCGAGCAATTAACCAACCCAAATCTGATCTAACTCTAGGATTTTTTTATCCTAATGAGCTTGAATATTCTTAAGGGCCAACGTCTAATTGATTTTAAATTAAGATCTAGGTCAATGCAATATGAAGGATGGTGATTTATGGGCTAAGAAAGGATGATGAAATTCCCATCTTATTTTGTTTAATGGATTGTGCCCGTAAAGTATATTATGAATATACAATGCAAACAAAATAAGATATCCAAATATATTAAAAATTAATTTTATTTAATATTTATGGTTATGCTAAATTAATTAAATATTATGAGAAGTCGATGAATTTTTAGGATTTAATGTTTTATCTTTTTATAGGTATTTCTTAGATTTTAATTTTTTTAGTTTTATAAAAGAAAGTAAATTCAAGTGATTAAGTCTCAAGAAGCAATAAATTAGTCTGAACTATAGAAAGCAAGAAAGCAGTTATGATAGACCATAATAACTAAATAAAATTAAAGAATAATAAAAATATATATTTTTTTAATTTTTATTTATTTATTTATTTTTTATATTAATCATGCCAAGATCACTGATAATGGTGCCAAAAATTTGATGCTTGTCATTTAGAGCAATAAATAAAAATTACACCTAACTTACTATGGATTAGAATAGTAGTGAGTCGGATGTCGATTTCCTCAGAGATCGAGGATAGTTAATTAAAAAAAATAAAGAAGATTGTTTGATTGGTTTTGAAATTCTTAAAGTAGTAGAAAATTAAAAAATAATAGAAAAATAATTTTTAATAAATTAATTATGGAGTGAAAATTATCTCAGGTTTTAGTTCTATCTTTAGTATTTATGTTTATAATTGATCATGCAATCTTCTTATTGTTGACATGCAACCTTATATTTATTTCTTTGACTTAGTTCTAATATAACCTATTCTACCAAGCATGGACCATATCTAATATAATCATAATCTATCTCACAGACATAGACTATTTAGATCATGCAATCAAAAAATATAAAATATTAATTTAATAAATCTTATAATTTATTCTAAATTAAGCACAGACCATATCTTTCTGCGATCGCGATCTATACCTTTAGTTATAAATTATAAAGAATTTAACATTAAAGCATAAATAAGATTGGCATGCAAAAAATAGATAAAAAAATTTATTGCTCAAATAAAAAGAAAAATAAGGTTTAATTATAAACTCTCATACTAAAGACTTTGCTTACTCCCTAGAGACTCAAGATCCTTAACCATACATGCTTGAAATTTCTTCCATCATTGGCATCTTCAATACTACTTTGATGGAAGATAGAGAAAAGAAAAGAAAAATAAAGAGTAAAAGAAGGAAAAGAAAAGAGAAAATTGCTTGCTACTGCTCCCTGGACCTCTCTCTGCTTCTGGCATGTATTTGGCTTAAATAGAGAAAAAAATCAGAAGGTCTACGGTCTTTTTTGGAGTCCAATTCGAGTTTGGCTCAAATTATTTGAACCTGTTGAAATCTTGGCCATTAGATGGCTTTGAGAGTTGATTTCAATTGCTGGATCACTTCAAAATGCTATTGGGAATCTTGATTAAAGGTGGATTTTGTATTAGCCATCAGATCCAAACTGGGAGGGCTGAAGACCGTTTGATGGTGCAATAGAAAAGGCTGAAGAAATTCTAGGAACGCTCTCCGACCGTTGGATGCTGACCGGCTGCCTTGTCAACCATCCTTTAGTGCTCAAATCACAGCCATCCATCAATGCTCAAATCATAGCCATCGGATCTGAACCAGGGTCGCTCTCAGGTGCTAGATCGTGCTTCTACTATGCTCGTGGACCAATGTGGACCGAGCGCAATGTAGACCTGAACCAATTCCCGAATTCCTGGCCTGTCAAAATGATGAATTTGCCCTTGTACATTGCGATAAAAAATACATAGACGTCTTAGCGGTCTAGGTTCACCATGTGGCAGCTGCTAATTGGCTGTGCCTACTGAGCTAACCAATCTACATCTATTTCATGGATCGACCGATCGATCCACTATGCACCAGTCTATATTTATTTTTTTATTTTTTTTATTTTAAACTTTTAGGCTTCATAACTTTTTCATTTTAGTTTCGATTTAAGTAAAATTTATTGAGTTGGAATCCATAAATCGAGCTCTTCTCATTAGTGGACTTCTTTCCTATAAAACATTCATAAAAGTATTAATTACTTTAAATAAATATTAAATTAATATATATTTTAATATTTTATTTATTAAATTATGATAATTATCACCAATCCTTGTAATTTTGTATGATCAGTCTGTGGATGTCAAGGATTCAGGTTAGTAGATTTGATGCTGATATTTTTTTATAGAAAGTCAGAGTTTCTAGTTAGACTTCATAATTAGACTTGATCAATTTATTTAGAAATTTTATTTTTAAATAATTTAGGCTTCTATTATTTTCTTGGATCCCTACACTTTCTTGGTAGAGATGCAAAAATCTCTACGATCATAGATTTTTAGTGAGTGGTGTGGCTCCACGGACTGGCTCACCACCTCACCTAATAGTTATGGTGATGGGTCAACCGATGAGTGGATAACTCTTGATCAATATTTTTCTAAACATGGTGCTCCCAAACCTGATCTCTAATTCATAAAGCTCATCATCCTCGGAATATTGCTCTATTTCTTAGTTAAGTCAGATCCATAATTTGCAGGATTTGGATTCTTAATTGGATCCCTCATCATATCCAAAATATTGAATCCAACCTACCCTCCAACCCATAGTATTCAATGCTTAATAGATATAGTTACATCTTTCCAATGCAACTGAACCACTATAACCAATCGAGAATAATCAATTCCAAAAAGAACTCACACATCTATAATGGTGGAAGACCTATGACTTAATATTTTCTTAGAAAGATTTGATTTACGTCTCTTAGACATGACTTGACTTAGTCATAACAATTATGACTAACCTAGTGGCAAGGGTTAGCTCGAATCATTAGTCATCTCAAACTAGAACTAGATCGATCCAAATGGCTAGGTAAGTGAGATCAGTGGAAGGGATATGCCATTAACTCGATGTGAATGCATTCAAGTCAAGCAGCTTCCAATTAAAAATTAGTCGATCGTATCTACAAACTTACCTTAGATACCAAATTATTGAACCAGAATCGATTAGGTTAGCTTACAATCCAAGGCTCGAACTGCGAAGCTAAATTAGGTCTTAACTTGATCGACCATATGTGATAGTGAGTTGACTTTGACCCAAACTTAATCTTATTGGACTAATAAAATCTAAGCACTCTGGATCCCACCTAACCAACTTTTGATTTGATTTGATCAACCGCTTGACCTAATTAAGCTACCCACACTCGAACCTATGTTTTATGAAAATATCTTAGATCTAAAAATTTATAATTTCTAGATCTAATTAATTTTATAAACTTAATTATTAATTAAGTTTAGAATTCATAAATAAAATATTTATAAAAAATCTTAGAATTTTAGGATCTAGGATTTTATAAAAAAATAAATTTTTAATTTTTGATTTAGGATAAATGCGCAGCATTCCTACACATCATAAGAGCACTCCATCAAATAGAAAGAGAGAGTCTTTAAATCCTTCTTACTCTTATAACCAGACGGCATAGAGGAATGCCTTAATTAGAAATTTTATTTATACTACAAAAAATATCAGATCTAAATCATATATCACATATATAATTGAAGATCTAAGCTATACATGTTTTGCATACATCTCATGTATCCAAATTAAAATCATACATGCATGTTTCAGACCTGATTATATCTAATATAACATCTGAAAATAAATTTCTAGTTGATCATATCAAAAGAAAATTTATTCTAAACAATCTATTGCATAGAACAATAAAAGTAGTTTAGACATGCATGTCATATATCGCATATATGATTTTTTAAATTAATCTACTGATTTCAGATCTAATTATATCTCATGTAATCTCTAAAATCATGCATATTAGATCATAAATAAATTAAAAACTAGATCAAAATCTGATCTAAAGAACTGCAAACATAGCTCTGATATCATTCGAAGAGAAATTAGATTTTCCTACCACAGGATCGATCTGATCTGATCTGATCTATAGCAAAATTTTAAAAAATTTTCTATAAAATCTAATCAGATCTAAGAGTTCTTGGATCTAATCTATATGATCTGATATTAAAAGTGAAAATTTAAATTAAAACCATAACAACTTTTGTTACCTGTTTGGGTAAACTTTTTACCCTGACGATGATCCGACTGCACCTGGAGGATCTAGATCTAGCCACACACGTGCCTATTCTCTATCATAGTCTACTCAAGCAATTCTAGATGCCTTCTCCTATTGTATCTGATCTCCAAAGATCAGATCTAGAGTCTTCTTGTAGAGCCTTCAAAATAACTTCTAAAGGTCATGAGTTCAACTCACAAACTGGATCATCTCACTGCATGATCCTTGCGCCAACAACCTTGGGTCTTCTTGCTGAAATTTTGCCCAAACCTTGGGTGTGTAGAACAAAGAGAGGACTTGAGAGAGAGAGCATGAAAGTGGAGGAGGTGGCAGTCTTTTGGCATGGTGGTGTAGGTGTAAGGAAACCCTAGGGTGCAGGGCTTCTTATAGAGAACCCTGCGCCACCTTAAGTCTTGGTTGATCAAGTAATCAAATTACTTGATTAAATCAAATTCTAATCTGATAATGCATGCCAAACACCAGGTTCTACCTAGTTTTATCACCCAAAATTCAGCCATAAGTGGTGCAAATAATAGATAAGGAAGAGTCCTAGGCGCAAAGGACTCTTCCTCCCTAGAGTTTAATCTCTATCAAACTCTTGACCCATTCAAAATGGTCGACCACTTTTATCCTCATGTGTGCACGCTACATGAAGGCATGCTCCATGCAAAAAGCCAGGGGATGTGCATCCCTAGAAATTCTCCAGGGGGTGCACACCCCTTCTTCCTTAATTCCTACAAGTGGGTCAACTATTGACCCTTATCATGACACCCCTTGCATGGATTTAAGACAAGCCATTTTCTTTCAGAATAAGCCTTAATCTGACCTGGACAAGCTTCAGTCAGACTAGGATAAACTCATACAAAGTCCATGGATGAGCCAAATCCAATTTGACTCAGTCGAGATGAACTAGAAAGACTATAGAAGAAGAATGTTTGGCTCAATCATGTGCTAGCATGATTTTCTTGAACCTAATTAGATCTAATCAAAATTAATCGAATAGGATTAGCCCAATTGATGACATCTAGATCCAAATCCTTGTTTCTATGATCTAGCTAGATTCAGTTCTGTATGGTAATGAGACATGTCATGATCTCTATCATCGACATCATAGAAATACCTTTTTATGGATCAGAACTATTCTGATTCATCCAATTAGAATTGTTGATAATCAAGACAATTCTAATTACTCCCAAAATCCATCAGTGATACCTAGCTGTATATGGTGTCAATTCATTAGAATTGAATATGAATCTTTTAGTGTAGCTACTTATGTGATTAGGTTCCTCCATCATGAGCCCTCGCAGGATTAGGGTTAAGATGAACTCGTCAAACCCAACACCCCATCATATGATTGAATCATTCGATTCGAGTCTGATGTGAAATTCTAATAGAAAAATCTTTTCTACTATTTCACACTGCCATGGTCATAGGCTTAAGGACTCGATCTCATGATCATCATAGGACTGCTCCTCCTCTATCGAGATTGATAGATCCCATCTTGGTGCGATCTAATTTCTATAATGAACATGCTATAGCCAATATACACCTCAGGATTCCAAATGGCTAGGAGACTGAGTTATGATGTAGTTAAACTATAATACACTCAAGGTGAACTATCAATACATCTCAAGTCAAAGAACTAAACACACAACTGTAACATCGAGCTAGTCATCGATGAGAAGATAGACTCTGCTCGAGATGGTCATGCTCAGTGCCCTTATTCTCAACAGGTACCTATACTCTCACTCCGATATCTTCACACCATAGACTCAAGATTCATCTATCCTAAGAAAATTATCGTACACCAACCTTCTAGATCGATCACCATCCTTATGATGATCCTACGATCGGGAGTATTTTATGAGTTAATTATGAAAATACATGTCTTAAATTTTTAACTCTTAAAAATATGCATTATCATACCTATTAACTCAAAGGATGCATCACCAACACTTTATATGCCATGTGATAAAAGAAAATAATCATTTACTAATTTTTAGTCAAAATAACATAAATTCTCCTAGATTGTGTATTACTAGTATCAGCCATTCTGGCTTCTAGAGCACACATCTAATAGAATGAGACTTGAGAGTCTCAATGAGTGAATAAACTATCTAACAATGAAAAAAATAGAAATCTTTGGCTTTAACAATTTCATATATTTCAATGAGTTGAATTAATTAAAAGAAACTTGCAAAATTGTAAGCTAAAATGCTCCAAACTAGAGTAATGCCTTGTAATAAACATGCTATGCTCATGAATGTTGCTTGTTGATTCTTACTAGCTACACCCTAGAGCATCACTTTCAAAGGTAGCAGGTAATTATATAATGATGCCGAATGATGCGAATAAGCCACCATGGGCATATTGAATTTTTCACATTTGTAATGCCAGCTCATGCCATGCTTATGCTAATGCCAGGATATGCAGATAGGGTGATCATTCATATGGGTAACCCTTTTTAAAATAAATGTTGTATAACTTTCCAGACATTGAGAACCAAATTCCAAATAGCTAAAAATCAAAAATCAGAATATTTCTAATAAACATGAAATCTCATCTCAAATATCCATATCTCTTAATAACATTTCAATAAAATCCATTTTCTTTTTCATGCCTACATAGATGTATATGTATAAGTTGAAGAATGCTAAAGTTAACTTCTTTCCAAACTTTATCTTTTTCATAACAAAATATAATAAGAAAATACCAAAGCTAGATATGAGAACCACTCTCCCCTTATGATTACTAGCTAATTGGCCTACTCAAGCACACATTCCAATTCTTTTCTTTCCCTATAACACCAATAAACATAGATTAATCAAGATCAAAACTATACATATTTTGCTTTTATACTCTTATTTTGATCTTTCAACTATTTACTTCTACTTCATCTTGCTTTCCTTAGCTTAGGTTTAACTAAACTTCAACATAACTTAGGAATTTCAGACATTTAATTATGTTTCTATTCTCATAATTGGTTTCAGATTAAACTAACACGATTTCAACACATAGCTAAACCATTTAAATAGTTTTAGCATCATAAGTAATAGAATTCATCTTCAAACATAACTTAAATTGTATAATCTAACTTATTAAAACCCCCAAATCTGATAATAGGAATTGAAAGATCAATTTAAACTTAATTTAAAAATAAAAATCCTTACCTTAATGACTAAAATTCTATTGCTACTGTTGAAGATAAACCTTGCTCCCATCGAAATTTAGTCTAATGCTTAGCCTAACGTAACTAGTAACCATAGATGAGCTTCGATAAAAAATTCTTCCTCTTGGGACCCCTCCAACGGTCGAACTCCTTTCGGACTCCTTCTGTGGACCAATCCTTTTTGGACCCCTTTAGCAGCCAAACTCCTTCAGCAGTCGATCTTCTTCCAAACTTCTTTAGTAGTCGAACCCTTTTTGAACTCCTTCAGTAGCCGAACTCCTTCCGAACTCCTCCAACGATCGAACCCTTTTTAGACCCCTTCAGTAGCCAAACTCCTTCTGAACTCCTTCAGTAGTCGAACTTCTTTCGGACTCCTCCAGCTGTTGAACCCTTTTCGGACTCCTTCAACAGTCGAACTCCTTCTAAACTCCTCTAGTGGTCGAACCCTTTTCGAACTCCTTCAGCAGTCGAACTTCTTTTGGACTTCTTCAGCAGCCAAACTCTTTTTGGACTCCTTCAGGAGCCAAACTTCTGATAATCATTCAAAAAGGTCTCTGCACAAGTCCGATGCTGTACACAGCATGAACCGATCCACACCTGGACTACCTTAGAGGAGTTCGAACTCCTCTAGAATTGATATAGCTCAAAGGTCATCACCAACCAATGCCCACCCCTCCAAACTTTGACTATCAAATCTCAAACGGACTAGCACCTCATGACAACAAACACTATCCTCCATAACAAACTCTACGTGATTTCGAGCGATCCACTATTCGATAGTTATGACTGTCACTATCAGTTCGTTATAGACTCTATCTATAAAAGGAACCCTCCAGATATATTTTTTCAGGACTCTCTTCTCCCTCCCAAAACTCTGCAATTTTCTTGACTGAGCACTCCATTTCTATTGGCCGAAAAATCTAACTTTACCATCAGAGGGTCTTGCCGGAGCCAGCATCCCAAGCTCTAGACGAGCCTTATTTTGTAAGTCATGGACAGCGACCTCATCTTCTCTGACTCTAGCACTTCTCCAATGATAATCAGATTTTGCACCAATAGGATTGGCGCTAGAGGAAGGGCCCCTCTGTTCTTAAGGTTCTCTTATTCTTAAAGGAGTGCTTAACAGTGATCTCTGTTCTTCCTCTTTTCTTGGAAAAAATGCCTTCAATGAAAACTTCGACACAACGGTGAACGGCCTCTACAGTTAGATCCTGTCCAGATCTATCCATTCCTGCTTTAGCTTCGATAACTCAAGCTCCATCTATAGCCATGGTGGATGCAGAGCAGTTCAATCTACTGGTCCAGTGGGTTTGCGATCTCATGAAGATGGTGCAGGCCATGTATTGATAGGCTCCAACATCAATTCGATCGAAGCAGGCTTCTTCGAAGCCCCAGGATCCAGTCTGGGGATGGCCAACTTGGGCTAGCCAGTCGGTGACCTCCAAAAAGGAGAAGCAGATGGTCGAGAGCCCTTGCTCGACCCATGACTCGATCCGAAGGGGAGCTTTGCCCTCATTGCATTAGAAAATCCTGAAGATTAATGATCGTGAAGATCTCCTGGATCAAAGGCTCCAGAAAATGAGCTGATAAATCGAAGAACTCCATCATGCTCCCTCCTTCCATGATAATGATATTTGCACTGATGCTCCTTTTTCTCAAAAGATTATACAAGAATCAATCAGGCCAAACTTCAAGCTCCCATAGTTTGAGAGTTACGATGGGACCACCGATCCGATCGACCATCTGAAGGCCATCTAGATAATGATGTTGCTCCATAGTGCGCCAGATGCCATTTTGTGCTGGACTTTTCCATCCACCCTCAAGGGAGCCATCAGGAACTAATACTCGATAATTAAATCGAGTACCATCTTTTTTTCTGATCAAATGAGCCATCAGTTTATGGCTCATTTTGTTAGCAGTCGACGTCCCCATCGAGATTCGAATTCCTTGATGAATATCAAGCAGAAGGAGGAAGAATGTATCCAGACTTATGTCATCCAATTTAATGCTGTTGCATTGAAGGTCTAAAATTTGGACCAGTCTATTACCATGGCCGCACTCAAGGGCAGCCTTTAGAAGAATGATTTGCTATTCTCCCTGAAGAAGAAATACCTCAGGAACTTTACGGATATGCAAGCTCGGGCTGAAGGTTTTGCCCAAGCTGAAGAGGCCTTTAAGGCCAAAGATAATGAAGCCGCTCAGGAGCGGTAGGCGGTTGAACAAAATGTGTCCATGGTTGGAGAGAAATCGAGCAGAGCTCAGCCACGCTCTCGAACTCCTCTGAAGTGTAAGTGGGCTCGAACCCATACCCGAGCCCAGAGGTGAAGAAGCCTGGATAGAAGGACGCGATGGAGCTCTACCTTTAGAAAATTTTACAACTACGCCCCTCTCAATGCTCCAAAAACCCAAGTACTGATGGAGATCAGGGAGCAACTATCAAGATCGAAAAGGATGGGCACTCATCCTGGCAAATGCAATCCTAGCAAGTTCTACCTCTACCATCGTGATCATGATCATGATATAGAAAAGTACATCTAGCTCTAAGATGAGATCGAGGAGCTCATCAGGCATGGTAGGCTTGGTCGGTTCCTGCGACATCGACTGAAAGGATGAGAGGATCGACTGAGAGCACCCCTACCACCAAAACCATTGAGGGGCGAGGAGCAGTGAGAAGATCGGCCTTCGATCAGCATCATTAACACCATCTCAAGGAGACTTCGATGAGGGGAGGCTAGTGGATCGGCCGAGCCTAGGAAAAGGCGAAGAACTGAAGAGCCCATCACTTTCACCGACGAGGATGCTCAAGGGTTTAGTTTTCGTACAATTTGTAATCTCTTTGAACATTGCTTATTATGATGTATGCTGCATTTTGGTAGATAATGAATGTTCTGCTAATATTCTATACTATGATGCTTTCTTTAAAATGTCCATATTCGATAATTGCCTGAGACCCATGAGCTGTCCATTGGTCGGCTTCACTGGTGATGCTATGCTAGTGGAGGAAATGATAACTCTAGCTATGACTGCAGGACGGTATCCAAAGTAGGCCAAGGCATGGGTCGACTTTTTGGTGGTAAAAGCCTCCTCCACTTACAATGCAACCCTCGGCCGACCTAGTCTGAATGCACTACGAGCGTAGTGTCAACCTATTACCTAAAAATAAAATTTTCAACAAACAATAGAGTAGGTGAAATTAGAGGCAATCAAGCATTAGCCCAACACTGCTACTCCATTGTCTTACAAAATGGAACTCAACTTGACCCCTACCTAGTTGATCGGCTTGATGTCCATGATGATCTTGCTGAAGAATGGGTGAGCCCATAAAGATCTTGTGACCATCTCCTTGAATGATGAAAATACAGAGCATATAGTGCAAATTGGCTCAAATCTGAAAGATGAAGTTCGAGAGCAGCTCATCACCTTTTTATGGAGGAATGCCGATGTCTTCACCTAGGTTTCGATGGATATGCCTGGGATTGATGCCGAGGTTATGGAACATCAACTGGCCATTGATCCCAAGCATCGACTAGCGAAAGAAAGAGTTCGGGGCCATGCACCAGAAAGATAGAAGGCAATAGCAGAAGAAGTCGATAAGCTTCTCAATGCTTGATTTATTCTAGAAATTAGCTATCCGACTTGGATCTCTAACATGGTACTGGTCAAGAAGGCCAATGGCAAGTGAAGGATGTGTATAGACTTCAAAAAGTTGAACCAAGCCTACCCAAAAGACAACTACCCTCTACCCAGGATTGATCAACTAGTAGATGCAACCTTAGGCCACGAGCTCCTCACCTTCATGGATGCCTTTACTGGTTGTAACCAAATACAGATGGCACCGAAGGATGAGGAGAAAACTACTTTTGTTATTGACCATGGTCATTATTGTTATAGGGTTATGCTTTTTGGACTCAAGAATGCAGGGGCAACGTACCAATGCCTAGTCAACAAGACTTTAAGGAGTAGATCAACCACAACATTGAGGTGTATGTGGATGACATGCTCATCAAAAGTTGAGCTTTAATAAACCACATCGTCGACCTCGAAGAAACCTTCAGTGCACTCAAGAAGTACAAATGAAGCTAAACCCGACCAAGTGCACCTTTGGTGTGACCTCGGAGAAGTTTCTAGGGTTTATAGTGTCAAGGAGCAGGATCGAAGTAAATCCAGAAAAAAATTGAGCTATTTAGGAGATGATTGCTCCAAAAATAATCAAAGAAATTTAACACCTAACTGAAAAAGTGCCATCCCTAAATCGCTTTGTCTTGAGATCGGTTGAGCGATGCATGCCCTTCTTTTAAGTTCTCAAGCAACTAAAGATCTTCTGCTGGACGATGAAGTGCCAATGGACATTTGAGGAGCTCAAAAACTACCTCAGCTCACCCCCACTACTGGCAAAGCCTGAACCCAGAGAAGAATTGTTCTTGTACCTAGCAGTCTCCTTGATGGCCTTGGCAGCAGTCCTAGTCAAGGAGGAAGCAAAGATGCAGCGACCAGTCTACTACGTAAGTTGGGTCCTAAGGGATTCAGAGATCAGATACTCTAAATTAGAAAAATTGACTTACTCTCTTTTAATTGTTGCTAGGAGACTCCGACCTTACTTTCAGGGACACACCACAACAGTCCTCATAGATCAACCAATAAAAGCAATCCTTCATCGAATGGATGCTTTGGAAAGAATCGCAAAATAGACAATCGAGCTCATGGAGTTGACATCAATTATCCACCCCAGCAATCGATCAAAGCTTAGATATTGATAGATTTTATAGTAGAATGTACCATTCCAGATGAAGCTGAACTTGAACAGAACGAGACCGACAATCCATGGTTGCAACCGACCCTTTCCGAAGAGAGTGCCAATCTTTTTGAAGGTTTTTAGGATCTGTACGTGGATGGTTCGTCTAACTCCACTGGAGCAGGCGTGGGGTTGGTCTTAGTCAACCCCAAGGGAGTTATCGCTGAATACGTGCTATGCTTTGAATTCTCTGGAACTAATAATGCGGCTGAATATGCAACATAGATCATCAGATTAAAAATAGCAAGAGAGTTAAAAGTAGATCAGCTTCAAATCTACGGTGATTTCCAATTAGTGGTCGGCCAAGTTAGTGGTAAATATGAAGCACAAAAGGAAAGTATGATGAAATATCTTGAGAAAGTAAAAGATTTGACTCTATCCTTCGACAGGTTTGGCATTCGATAGATTTTGAGGATAGAAAATATAATAGCCAACCTCCTCTCTAAATTGGCCACTTTAGCCCCAGCCAAACTATCTAAAGAAATATTTTTTGAAACTCTAAAATACCTAAGGTCAAAGAAATCATAGCTTGTTATGCAGATGGAGCTCGAGCTGAGCTGGATTGACCCGTTAGTTGCCTATCTCAAAGAGGGAGTTCTTCCTCATAATCTGAAAGAAGCTCGAAAACTCAGGAATCAAGTCTCTCGGTATATTTTGTATGAGGATAAGTTATATAAAAGATCGTATTCGCTATCGCTGTTGAGATGTCTCCGACCTTCAGAGGCCAACTTTGCATTATGGAAAGTGCACGAGAGAATTTATGAAAATCGTGTAGGAGCCAGATCCCTATCATAAAGACTACTTCAGCAAGGATACTATTGGCTGATCTTGTACCATGATTCTATGGAGTATATCAAGAAATATGATCGCTGTCAGAGAAATGCAAACATTCAAAGATAGCCGACCTCCGAGCTTACTCCACTAAGCGCATTATCGCCATTTGTGCAGTGGGGAATGGATATACTTGGCTATTTTCTAATGGCATCTGGACAATAAAAGTTTTTCTTGGTTGTGATCGACTACTTCATCAAATGGATCGAAGCCGAACCACTAGCAAAAATTACTAAGGTCAAGGTATAGGACTTCATTTGGAAGTCAATCATCTACCGATTTGGTCTATCCCAAACTCTCATAATAGATAATGGGTGATAGTTCACTAGGATGAGGTTCACCGAGTTCTGTGAAGAACTAAATATCTCCCATCACTTCATATTGGTAGCTCACCTACAAGCAAATGGGAAAGCTGAAGTGACCAATCAGATCCTATTGCAAGGCATCAAGACAAGACTCGAAAGAGCAAGAGGGGCCTGGGCAGATGAACTTTATCTTCTTCTATGGGCATACTGCACTATCCAAAGGCTGCTGACTGGAGAAACACCATTCATCTTAGCTTTTGGAATAGAAGCAATCATCTCGATCGAACTTAAGCTTCCATCAGTGTGGTTAGTGGCTTTGAATGAGCAGCATAACCCACAGGACCTCAGAGCTAACCTCAACCAACTAGAAGAAAAAAGAGAGAAAATCCAAGTTTGGATGGTGGCTTATAGGAGAAGGATGGCCTGATACTATAACTCTATAGTCAAAGGTAAAATATTCAAAGTGGAGGACTTAGTGCTTTGGCGAGCCGCCATCTCTCAGCCTCAGAGCCTGGGAAAGCATACCCTAAATTGAGAAGGATCCTACGAGATCATGGAAGTCATCTGACCTGGGACGTACTACTTGAAGGAACTTAGGAGGGCAGACCTACCTTAACCATGGAATTCAGAAAATCTGTGAATGTATTATCGATGATTTGATTACCATAAAATTTTTCTACTTCAACAATCTAATCTTTGTTGTATACCAGTGATAAAGGGGGACTACCCCCAAACTTAATCTCATGATAAATACGAGCACATTAGGAATAGGAGGAGAACCTCGTCCTAACATGAGCAAAGTCGAAGGTCTCGTTCATCTTAGATGAGATGAGGGGAGAGGCCCTGACAATGGTCTTAATCTATCCCTACAGCCCATTAGGAATAGGAGGAGAACCTCATCCTAACGTGAGCAAAGTCGAAGGCCTTATTCATTTTGGATGAGATGAGGGAGAGATCCTGACAATAGCCCTAATGTGCCCCTATAGCCCATTAGGAATAGGAGGAGAACCTCATCCTAACGTGAGCAAAGTCGAAGGCCTTGTTCATATTAGACGAGATGAGGAAAGAGGCCCTGACAATGGCCCTAACGTGTCCCTACAATCCATTAGGAATAGGAAGAGAACCACATCCTAAGGTGAGCAAAGTCTAAGATCTCGTTTATTTTAAATGAGATGAGGGGAGAGGCCCTAACAATGGTCCTAATGTGCCCCTACAGTCCATTAGAAACAGGAGGAGAACCTCATCCTAACATGAGCAAAGTCGAAGGCCTCGTTCATTTTAGATGTGATGAGGGAAGAGGCCCTGACAATGGTCCTAATATGCCTGTACAATCCATTAGAAATAAGAGGAGAACCTCATCCTAACATGAGCAAAGTTGAAGACCTCGTTTGTTTTAGATGAGAGAAGGGGAGAGGCCCCGACAATGGCCCTAATGTGCCCCTATAACCTATTAGAAATAGGAGGAGAACCTCATCCTAAAGTGAGCAAAGTCGAAGACCTCATCCATTTAAGATGGGATGGGGGGAGAGGCCCTATCAATAGCCCAAATGCACCCCCACAATCCACGTTAGGAACAGGAGGAGAACCTTATCCTAACATGAGCAAAGTCGATGACCTCGTCGATATTAGATAGGATGGAGGGAGAGACCCTACCGATGACCCTAACGCACCCCCATAAGTCATGTTAAGAATAGAAGAAAAGCCTCATCCTAACATGAGAAAAAGTCAGAATCTCGTAGACTAAAGACATGGAGAAGAAAGAAGCTTGGTGGAGAATCCATACGCATATTTTTTCACGACAAACTGACTACGTCAAATGTGAAAGGTAGAATCTTATCCTAATTTATAAAAGATATCCTAGTTCGACGTCCACAATATGCCTGGTGTCCATAACGAGCTCGACGTCCATAACAAGCATTTCATAAGAAAATGATAGAGAGAAAAATGAGGTAAAGAAGGTAAGGCCGCAAATAGGCCTCAGGTTCATGCGAAATGAAAATAGCAAAAAATGTATTATTCCATTACAAAAATGAGTTCATTATAAGCAAAGCATAGGCCAATAAGGTCGATTACACTGAAAGAAAGAAAAGAAGAGGGGGAAGAGGCTGAAGCTCTAAGACGAATCAGATTCTTTGAACTTCAGGCTGTTGGCTTCAGCCATCACCAAGGCCTGCTTTAGCCTAATGATCTCCTCCTCGAGCTCCTTCTTTTGGAAGAGACCATCTATATATATTTTGTTGGTGAGCTGAAACTTACCCTCAAGCTCTCATCATTGTCTCCTTAAAATTTTAGACTTAGCCTTTGCATCCTCGATAGCCCAATGTTCATAGGTGAGCTAAAGCAACCATTGAACCTCGGCCTGTTCCACCCCAACCACCTCTGAAAGCTCACCAACGATCCTCTTCAAGGAGGCAATCTCCTCTGACTCACCACTCGTGCTAGTTTCTCAATTATTGTTTAGTCACTTCAAAAGATGAGCTACCTCATCTCGGGCAAGCTTGAGCTTGCCTTCAAGCCTAGACATCTTCTCCGCCCAAGTCACTCATTAGCTATTATGTTAGTCCTTGGTAACTTGCAACTGCTTCTGAAGATAGGAAAACTTTATAGACCAGTCCCATTCATACTGATAGGGACACGATGCTGTCGTTAAGACACCATGTTTATCAGTTTAATCCGACTTCTCAAAATTATTGAAAATATATAGATAGTAGTGAGTCGGGTCGAATCCACAGGGAAGGTAGTATTTTAGATTTGAAATCTTTGATTTTTGAAAAGAAAAGAAGAAAAGGATTTGAGTTTTCACAATAAAAAATGAAGTCAAAAAATAAAAAGCGAAAATTAAAAGATGCAGGAATTTAAACTTGGTACTAAGATCTACTAGTTAGATCTTAGCATCTACTTGTAAAGCAATAATTTAAAGTGCAGAAATTAAATTGCAATAAAAAGTAAGAAATTAAAATACAAAAATAAAATTTTTATTAACTAAAATTTCAAAATTTAAATACATAAAATTTAAAAAAAAAATAAAATAAAATAAAATAGCCTGATCTCTGATCTTGGATCGGCATTGGCAGAAAGATGGTGTAGAAGCTCACTCTTCTTCTCGGCATCCGTTGCTTCGAAGCAGCCTTTAACCCATAGCCTGGCTTCGCCCTGTACCAAAGCTTCACCTTGATCGGAGATATTAATTTCTGATGGCCTGGGGTCCTTTTTATAGAGCTAGGAGGGCTGGATATTTTTTCTAAAGGCAATATGGGACTAATGCCTTTGTAATCATCAAAATACAAATAAATTCGGATGAAATTTGAATCAAAACAGCTCAGATACGACTCTGGTAAATCTGATAAAATCCAGCCGTTCAACAGGAATCCAACGGTCCAAAAATCATCAAAATCGGATGCAGATAAGCTCAGATCGGGTCAGATTAAATTCTGGCCGTTGGATCGCGCTTGATCGAAGAAATCTGGCCGCAAATCGTGCTTCGGGAGTCTTGATCGCCGCCGGCAGCATTCTGGACCGTCGGATCATCGCTTGGATCGAGCGCTGCCGTCCGATGGTGATCCGCGTGATGTTTGTATCTGAATAAAATTCGGAAGCAACCACGGCCGTCCGATCCTGACCGCAAACAACCAGATCCGTCCGATCGCGCAATAACTGTTCCCATGGACCGCGTGGACCGGCCGCACCGCACACCGCAACCAATCAGCGCCGCTGTTGTCGGATGAAAAGACTGAATTACCCTTGTGAGCCGCGATAAATTTCTGTAGACCCTTAAGGGGTCTAGGTCCACCACGTGGCAATCTCTGATTCGCCGGAATTTGCTGAGCTGGCGGTCCACGCCTGGATCGTGGACCGGCTGATGGCTTCAACGGCTGAGTCGGCTTGATGGCTCGGCTTGGCTTGGTGGCTCGGCTTGCGGAGCCGGCTGAGCCGTTTTCTTTTTTATTTAATTTTTATTTATTTTATTTTTTTAAAAATTCATATCTTTTTCATTTTAGCTCCGTTTTACTTGAAATTTATTTCGTTGTGATTAGAAAAATGAGCTCTTTCTATTGATAATAAAATTTTATTTTTTAATTTTTATTAATTTTTATTATTTTTTAATTAATTTTTTAATTAATAAAAATATGAATTTTTCAAAAATTATATATAAATTGATTATTAATTCTTAAAAATTAATATCAATTAATTGATAAATTAATACTTTTATTGGTGAATTTATGATGCTTATCACATACCGAGCCTTGTTGGTAGACCATGGCGAGCTCCCTTCTAAAAGATGGATCTTTTTTCCGACATCCTTCAGGTCTGCTTCAAGAGAGCTGATCTTCACTGTCAGTGCCCAGAACTTGTCGTTGGCATTTTTTTTGAGTTTGATGATCTCCTACTTGAAGCTGTCCTTCTGGATACTGAAGCTCACCGCTTCCTTTATATGCAAGCCTTGGAGGTGAGTGACCTCTTTGATCGCCTCAAAAGCATCCTTTCATGAGGCTCGAAGGTCATCCTCTATCTTCATCAACTTCTTTCTTAGAAGATAAACTTCCTTCCTCAGGTTCTTTATCAAGGGCTTTATCGAAACCCCCTGAGGCAGTGGATCAGCATTGGTGGGAGACTGCATTCGAGATACAAAAAATGCTCAAGGGTATGAAAAAAAAACTTACTTCATTTAATCAAAACTTTTGAGTATAAGATACAAAAAAAAAATATACAACTACTCGAGGATCTCAACCTCGGAGGGTGGATCCGAATCACTCTTGATTGCCTCAGGTTTTTGAACTAGTTTGGGCACCTCTATGGCATGTTTAGATGGACCAGAAGCAAGCTCATCGAAGGAAAGGTTGACTACAGCATTAGACAGTCCCTTATTCACCTCATCTTCCTACGCCTCCAGAAAGCTGAGATCGAGCTCGAGGAACCTTTGGACTACCCTGCCTTCATAGAGCTCAAAATCCTTAATAAATGCTTCCTGACCAAACTTGACATTCAGGTTCCACATCTCGAGAGAGGTCTTGAACTCTTCCATGGTTTGGGTCATTGCATCCAAGATCGACTTCACCATTTGGGTCTCCAATTTGGCGACCCTATTTTTGGCTTCCTTCCTCCTCTCCTCCTCTAGGACTAGTGCAGCCTTTAGTCCGATTGAGGCAAACTCCTCTTTGCGGACTGCACCCTGAAGACTTTCGATATCCGTCGCCTTCTCCTTGACAAGATGCTAAATAAAAAGAAGAAGAAGGAGAAAAGAAGAAAAGTGTAGAAGAAAAGAGAAAGAGTCGAGCAATAGAGCAATCACCTTGAAGATGGTTTTGAGAGAACCCCAGATGAGCTGCCATGGGTCTATGTCGGCCATCTGGTCCACCACCTCAGGCATGGTAAACCTATCGACAAGATCCCGGATGATCTTTGAGTTGTCAAAGGGATCCTTCCCTCATTCATTATCGTCGCCATTCGGTCCACCTAAGCGAGCTTTGCAGGATGTTTTCGCAAGGACTTTCTTTTTTCTTCCCTCTCCTGTTCCTATCTTGATAGAAAGCTATGAAACCTGATCTCTACTAGAGGGACTTGAGGGCATGGAAGGCACCGGACCCATGCTAGCGGTGTTAACCTCGACAGTTTGGGCAATCTCGGTACCAATGATGACCTCGGACATAGCGACAGTGGAGTTAGGGACTCCAGAACTGGAAACACTGACCTTCGCCCTCTTTGAGCTATCATTTTGTGCCTTTCCTTTCCTCTTTCTGGTGAAGAGCCCTTTGGTAAGCATCTTGGCAGCTTGTGCATCCATCTTTGTAGCAGAGAAAGAAGAGCAGTCAGTGGCAATACACGTGCACAAAATTATGTAGATTCAAAAATCATAAGATGTACTAGTAGGATCGTGAGGACTCAGACTCAGGTTGAACAAGGTCTATTCCTTTATAAGATCGACATGAAGAGGAGCTCGATACACCTTGAGTTTATTAGAGGAATAAAGGTCGGCTCCATTTATGCTAGGAGCTCGGCGAACTGACTCTCTAATATAACCCCATGAAGGAGGATCTAATGGCAAGGTCAGGCAATGTACAAAAAAGAATTTTTCCTTTCAGTTGCGAATGGAAGAAGGGGCGCCTTTCAATAACCCCTTCTTACCGATCTAGGGGAAAAAGTACTACCAATCCATTGTGAAAAAATGGCGATTGAAGGTATAAAATTTTCTAAAAAGTGAAATGGTCGGCTGGACTTCGATCAATCGATGGAGGGAGAGGAAACCTTTGATGAACCAAAAAAAGTTTGGTATGATAGAAGCAAAGAAGATGTTTAAAAATCAAAAGAGGATGACTATGAATGGGGGCAGCGGGAGCCTAAGCCCGGTGTGCAAAGCTTCTAAGTACAAACAAAATTGGTCAGTCGGAGGAGAGCTAATCCGATCGTCAGAGCTGGAGAGTTCAAGGTCATATTCTAAAGGGATTCCATATTAGATTTAGATTAGAGAAAGATCATCTGGGGTAAGGATGGACTGGATGGTGTCTGGAGCAAAAGATGAGCGGGACATATTCCTGGATTCTATCTTGGCCAGGGGTGCAGAATTAAAGAAGGTCGATCTAGACGAGCCCCATGAACTGATGGAATGGAAGATTTTGAAAGACATTCAGATTAAGATAAATCCTAAGAAAATCTTGAAGGAAAACTCCTGATTTCTCAGACTATGTTCGTTCAAATCTGATAGGATCAAGAGATATATTTTAAAAATTTTTTTCTTAGATCTAAATTAGATTTGAGATATTTTAGATTTCATCTTTATTATTCTAGTAATAAAAATAAAATCTAGATAAATTAAATCAAATTTAATTTACCTTGATGCATGGTAATCCTATTACCCATTGATGATCCTGTAAGCAGCGAAAGATTCTAGATCTAGCCACGCAAGTGCCTAGCCTCTATAGGTACTCAAACTAGATTTAGAGATCCTCTTCTTTTCTATCACGTCTCCAAAAATCAGATCTAGATCTGATCTGGAAGATCTTCAAAACACCTTTCGAATATCAGTAGTTGTCCTTTCGAGCAGCGCAACCTTCTAGCTTTCTATCACCTTTCTCTCATCTGGATTGCACCAACTAAGATCCCAAACTCCTTTGAGCGTGGAGAGGAGAGGAAGAAGATGGACTTGGCATGGAGGAGGAGAGGAGAGGCAGCCTTGGGGCATGGGAATTTTCAATTCTTTTTGAGTTGGGCATAGGGTCTTATTTATAGACTATGCGTGATCCAACTCCTCTTCTTCCCAACCAATCACAACCCTTTGTGAAATTAGATCTAAATCTAATTGGTAGGAATAGAGTCCTTTGGATTCCTCCTTAGATGGTGCCTAAGATCAATCAAACTTGGTTCTTAGGAGAAGTCTAATCGGAATCCAAACTGGAGATGGAGTCCCTATCCAACAGGGACTCCTGCGCGCCTTAATCTTGGGCACATGCCAAGGGTGGCATGCGCCCTCCTCCTTGCCAGGTTCTGGTAGAGAGACAAGCCCTACCAACTCTCCAATAGGTGTGTGACATGTAGACAGAAGTCAAAGTGTAAATGGTCAACATTTGACCAGTCAAAGATCAACTTTTGATCAAAGTCAAAGGATGAGAAATGGCAGATGACCAAAAATGGTAGGTATTATCTTATAAAATAAGACAATCCTTTTTCAACCTGAACAGACTCCAGTCAGACTAAGTGAAGGAATCTGATTGAGTACAAACTCCTTTGGCTCAGTCAGGACAACTATTTATAATAGTAAAAGAAGAACGTTAGGTTCAATCGAGTGCTAGCATGATTTTGTTGAACCTAATTGAATCTCATTCATATCAATTGAATTGGATCAGTTCAAGTGATGATCATTAGATTCAAATCCTAGTTTGTGTGATCCAGTTAGGTTCAGTTCTATATGGTAATGGGATATGTCATGATCTCTATCATCGACATCATCGAAACTCCTTTCGATGGATCAGAACTCTTCTAATTCGAACAGCTAGAATGATCGATCATCTAAATCATTCTAATTGCTCCCAAAATCCACCAGTGACACCTAGCAGTATATGGTGGCAACCCATCAGAGCTGAATGCGAACCTCTTGTGCAGCTACCTGTGTGATTAAGTTCTACTATCTTGAGCCCCAATCAGATTATGGTTAAGGTGAACTCGTCAAACCCTAGTTTGTGTCATATGATGTAATCATTCGATTCAAGTCTGATGTGAAAACCTAAATAGAAACTCTTTCTATTATTTTACTCTACCATGGACAAGGGCTTCTAGACTTGATTCTCAAGATCATCATAGGACTGCTCCTCTACCACCGAGGTAGATAGATTCCATCTTGATGCAATCCAGTTCCTACAATGAACATGCTATAGCCAACATACACCTCAGGGTTTCGTATGGCTAGGAGGCCGAGTTGTGGTATAGTCAAACTATAACACCCTCAAGGTGAACCATCGATGTACGTCTGGTCAAAGAACCAGATACACCACTGTAGCATCGAGTCAGTCATTGATGAGAAGGTAGACTTCCTAATGACTACTCGAGGTGATCACGCTCAATGCCTTTGCTCTCTAATGAGTACCTGTACTCTCACTCTGGTGTCTTCACACCATAGACTCAAGACTCATCTATTAAAGAGAAGCGATTGTACACCAACCTTCCAGATCAATCATCATCCTCGTGATGATCCTATGGTCGGGAGCATTTTATGAGTTAATAATGATTATTCATGTCTTAAATTTTTAACTCTTGAAAATATGAATTATCATTACCATTAACTCAAAAGATGTATCACAGACACTAAATACACATATGTGATAGAAAATAATCCATTTTATTGATAATAGTCAAAATTACAATTTTGCCTCTAGAAGTGAATTACAAGTGTCAGCCAATTTTGACTTCTACGGCACATATATCTAACAATCTCCCACTTGTCCTAAAGCCAATTAGCTACAAGTCTAAGTCCTATCTTCTTAAGATGGGTTTCAAATTTTGTTGTCCCAAAGGATTTATAAGTGGGTCTGCTGCATTGTCTGCGAAGTTGACTCTCTTGACCTCGACGTAACCCTTCTCGAGGTAATTGAGGATGAGGTGGTATCGCCGCTCAATCTGCTTGGACTTCTGGTGAGACCTCGGCTCCTTAGCAAGGGCTATGGCGTCATTGTTGTCGCAGTACAAAGGAATGGCATCTGATGGCATTACTCTGATTTCTGTAGCAAACTTCCTATACCAGAATGCTTCCTTCGTAGCCTCTGATGCAGCGATATATTCTGCTTCCATGATAGAATCTGCTATCATGATTTGCTTGTTACTCTTCTAGCTGACAGTACCATCATTGCACATAAACAGACTCCCAGATGTCGACTTTCAATCATCTACATCGGATATGAAATCTGAGTCTATGTATCCCTGGACTTGGAGTTCTCCATTACCAAAGACCAACATCATATCCTTAGTTCTTCTCAAGTACTTAAAGATACATTTCACAGAAATCTATTATTCTTCATCTGGATTTGACTGATATCTGCTTGTGACACTCACAGCATGAGCTATATCAGGTCGTGTACATAGCATGGCATACATGAGGCTCCCTATTGCAGAAGCATAAGAGAATCTTGGTCATGCATTCTATTTCCTTAGGTGTGCTAGGGCACATTTTCTTGAAAAGATGAATACCATGTCTGAAGGGTATTAATCCCCTCTTAGAATTTTCCATACTAAACCTCTTTAGTACTTCCTCTATGTACATCTTCTGTGAAAGTCCTAACATCCTATTTGGTCTATCTCTATAGACCTTAATTTCTATAATAAAGGATGCTTCACCTAGGTCTTTCATGGAGAATTCTTTGGACAACCATATTTTGACTGTCGTCATCATGGGAATATCATTTCCAATAAGGAGGATGTCATCCACGTACAATATAAGGAAGACAACAGCGCTCCCACTAACCTTTTTGAAGACACATAGTTTTCTCTTCATTTTTGATGAAACCAAATGTTTTGATCACATCATTGAAACGAGTGTTCCAGCTCCGAGATGCTTGCTTAAGTCCATATATGGACCTTTGCAGCTTGCAAACCTTGTGATCAGTATCACTAGATGTGAAACCTAGCAGCTGTTCCATATAGATATCTTCCTCAAGATATCCATTTAAGAATGTCATTTTTACGTCCATTTGCCATATTTCATAATCAAAATAGGCTGCAATGGCAAGCAATGTGCGGATGGATTTTAGCATAGCCATTGGAAAAAAGGTATCCTGATAGTCAATGCCTTTGCGTTGACTATAACCTTTTGCCACTAGTCTAGCCTTGAATGTCTCCGCATTCCAATCTGCACCAATCTTTCTCTTGAAGATCCATTTACACCCAATAGGAACTATACCTTCTGGTGGATCTACCAAGGTCTAGACATGGTTTGAGTGCATCGAGTCAATTTATGACTGCATTGCCTCTAGCTATTTGTCGGAGTCGATATCTGATATCGCCTCATTGTAGACTTTGGATCATCACCATGAGCACCATTATCTATAAGGAACATTTTCTCTACTTCCTCTAAAAATAATACCCAAGTATCTTTTAGGGGGACGAGAAACTCTTTCTGATCTACGAGGTGGAGGAGGTAGTGTTCTTATTAGCTCAACCTGATTTGGTTCCAATTGGTCCTTAGCTCATTGTACTTGTGAGACTTTCTCATCAAGCTTAATCTGCTTTCCAATGCTGCTATCTTGAATAAACTATTTTTCAAGAAAGATAGCATGTCGACTCATAATCACATTATGGTCTTCTAGAATATAGAAATAGTATCCTGATGACTCTTTAGGATATCCTATGAATCGAGCTCTGAAGGACCTAAACTCTAACTTGTCTGCTTGTTGTCTTTTGATATGAGCCGGACAATCCCAAATTCTAAGATGACTCAGACTTGGTTTCTTACCGTGCCATATCTCATATCGTGTGGTAGGAAGGGTCTTAGAGGAAACCCTATTTAGTAGATAAATTGAAGTTAACAATGAATATCCCCAAAAAAAATCAGGAAGGTGTGTGAAGCTCATCATGGATCGAACCATATCGAATAGAGTTTAATTTCTCCGTTCTAAAATCCTGTTGAGTAGAGATATTCCTGGTGGAGTCCATTAAGAGACTATGCCATTTTCCTTGAGATAGTCTAGGAATTCTGGGTTAAGGTATTTACCTCTTCGATCTAATTGAAGAACCTTAATAGGTTTTCTAATTTATTTTTCTACTTCATGTCTGAATTCTTTGAACTTTTCAAAAGCTTTAGACTTGTGTCTCATAAGATACACATACCCATACCTAGACAGATCATCGATAAAGATAATAAAGTAGACAAAATTGCCTCTAGCTGGCACATCAAATGGGCCACACACATCAGTATGTACTAGGGCAAGGAGATCTGTGGCCCATTCCCCATGTCCTACAAAAGGGAGTTTAGTCATTTTGCCTTGAAGACAAGATTCATAAGTTGGATATGACTCAGAAGTCAATGGACACAATAGCCCATTTTTCTCCAATTTATTGATCCTATCTTCTGCTATATGACCTAATCTCAGGTGCCACAGATATCTATCATTTGGACTATCCCTAGTTCATTTGGCATTCATGTTTTGCTCGATTGTTAGAATGGGTACATCAATATGTAGCTGATAAAGATTGTTAATAAGAAAACCATTTGTAATTTTATTTCTTTCATAAAGAACGTTACAATGGTCCTTAAAGAAGGTAATCACATAGCCTTCTAGTGCTAAGCATGAAACAGAAATCAAATTCCTGCTAGCTGCAGGCACATAATAATAGTCTTTCAAAACTAAGTCTAAACTAGATGATAATCAAAGAGGGTATGTTCCCACCATTACTACAGCAACTCTTGCTCCATTATCGATGCATAGGATCATATCTCCATCCCTCAGCCTCCTGCTATCCTCAAGATCCTATATGGAAGTGCATAGATGAGCACTAGAACCAGAGTCAAGCATCCAATTGGATGCAAAAGAAATCGTAAGGTCAGACTCAATAATGAGCATACCTCCAGAAAAACCTTCCTTCTTGTTCTTCAGGGTGGCCAGGTAAGTAGGGCAGTTCCGCTTTCAGTGGCCGTCGCTATTGCAATGGAAATACTTTCCTTTGACATCGATTTTCTTCTTTGGCTCTACCTTCTTCTTCTTTTCTCCTTCCACCTTCTGCTTTTTAACAAACTTCTTTTTCTTTCCATAAGACTTTCTTTTGGAAGAAGTCCGTTCCATAGCAAGAACTGAGCCTTTAGAACCTTTCATAGAAAGCTCAGCGGTGACCAGCATATTCATTAATTCGTTCAAGGAATTTTGAAGTTTATGCATGTGGTAATTCATGATGAATTGCCCATATGCATTAGTGAAGGATTGCAGAATAATATCATTCTGCAGATCCAAGTCTAACTTCACACCGAGCTTCTCAAGCTCTTCCATGTCCTTGATCATCATCAGACAGTGATCTTGGACTGACTGCCCATCACGCATCTTAGCCTTAAAAAGTTATTTCGTGACTTGATACTTGACTGCGTGACTCTATTCACCAAACATCTCTTGCAGGTGAGCGAACATTTGGCGAGCAGTCATGATATCTTCATGTTGGCACTGGAGCTCATCAGACATCAAGTCCAACATGTAATATCTGGCCTTATTATCTTCGTCTATCTATTTTTTTAGAGATGCTCTCTATTCAGTGGATGGACCGGCTGGTAAGGTGGGAGGGTCCTAGTCCAATACATGGGTTAACTTCTCAAAATGCAAAATGATTTTGTAGTTCCTGAGCCAATCTTTATAATTGGATCCGGTTAGTCTATGTGTGTCTAGGATACGTGCTAATGGGTTGGACGCAGACATTTTCCTATAGAGAGTCAAAGATTCTAGTTAGATACTATAATTATGACTTGACCAATTTGTTTAGAAATTTTATTTTTAAATAAATTAGCTCCCACTATTTTCTCGGATCCCTATACTCCCTCTGTAGAGATGCAAAAATCTCCATGATTAATAATTTTTAGTGGATGGTGCAGTCTCACCAACTGACTCATCACCTCACCTAAAAGTTATTGGTGATGGGTTAGCCAATGAGTGAACAACTCTTGTTCAGTGATTCTCTAATCATGGTGCACCCAAACTTGGTCTCTAATTTATGAATCTCACCATATCCAAAATATTGATCCATTCTTTAGTTAAGTCAGACCCACCATTTACACAGATTGAATTTCTAATTGAGTCTCTCACCATATCCGGAATATTGAGCCCAACTCATCCTTCAGCCCATAGCATCCAATGCCTAATAGACATAGTTGCATCTTTTTAGTACGATTGAGCCACTGTATCCAGCTGAGAACAATCAACCTCGGAAAGGATCCGCACATCTACAATGGTGGAAGACCTCAGACTTAATCTTTTCTTAGGGAGAATTGATTCAAATCTTATAAAAGTAGACTTGTCATAGTCATAACAATTATGACTAACATAGTGGCATGGGTTAGCTAGGACTATTGACCACCTCAAATCAGAACTAGGTTAACAAATATGGCTAGGTAAGTGAGATCGGTGGAAGGGATATGCCATTAACTCATACAAGAATGCATTTAGGTCGAGTAGCTCCCAATTAAAAACAAGTCGGTCGTACGTGCCAAACTTACCTTAGACACCAAATTGTTGAGCCAGAACCAATTGGGTTAGTCTACAATCTAGACTCTAACCTCTGAGCCTAATTAGGTCTTGCTTGATCGTGACTTGATCTTGACCTAGACTTAATCCTATTTGGTTGGTCAATTTAAGCATTGTTGATCCCATCTAACCAACTCTTGATTCGGTTTGATCAACCACTTAGACCTAATTGAGCTACCCAAGCCCGAACCCAGTATTATGAATATGTCTTAGATCTAAAATTCTTAATTTTAGACCTAATTAATATTTCATAATCTTAATTCTTAATTAAGTAGGGTTCATAAACAAAATATGCACAATAAATTCTAGGGTTTCAGGATCTAGGGTTTTGCAAAAAGTAAGTTTTGGATTTCTGATTAAGGACGAACATGCAGCATCCGTACACATCATAAGAACACCCCATCAGATGGGAGGAGAGGGCCTTCAAATCCTTCTTCGTTCTTATGATCGGACGGCCAAGAGGAATGCCTTAATCAGGAACATGCAATACTACAAAATAGTTTTAGATCTATATCATATATCTCATATACAGAATTAGATCTAATCGTGGCATATTTTGCATACATCTCATGTATCAAATCATGCACATTTTTTTATCTAAATTATCTCATAATAATTTAAAAAATTAGATTTAAATTGATCTTATCAAAATAAACTCTAATCAAGATAGCTATGTAGAACTATTCTACAACTAATCTAGACATGCATCAATCATATCTCATATGATATTTAAAATTAAACAATTTTTATTTGCTATTTTTTAATTGTTATTATAATAATTATAATATCAAAAAATAGTAAATAAGTAGATCTAAAATATGATTTAATCAAATTAAATTGAAAATATGCAAGACTATTCTATAGAACTATTCTATTTTAGAACTAGTCATGCATATTTTCTAATCTTAGATCCAAATCATTTAATTTTAATTTTTTTTTATCTCAGATCCAATCACATCTCATGTGACATCTAAAATTACTTATTTTTTAATTAAAATAAATCTAAAATTAGATCTAAATATTTTTAGAATCTTGACTATGATACCAGTTGAAGGAAAAATCCTGATTTTTCGAACCAGGTTTATTCAGATCTGATCGAATCAAGAGATATATTTCAAAATTTTTTTTCTTTAATCTAAATCAGATTTATAATGTTTTAGATCTAATCTTTATTATTCTAGTAATAAAAATAAAATCTAGATAAATTAAATCAAATTTAATTTACCTTGATGTAGGGTAATCCTATTACCCATTGATGATCCTGTAAGCAGTGGAAGGTTCTGGATCTATCCACGCAAGTGCCTAGCCTCTACCAGTATCCACTTGGATTGGATCTAGAGATCCTCTTCTTTTCTATCACATCTCCAAAAATTAGATCTGGATCTAATCTGGAGGATCTTCAAAACATCTTTCGAAGATCAGCAGTTGTTCTTTGCAGCAGCGCAGCCTTCTAGCTTTCTGTCGCCTTTCTCTCGTCTGGATTGCACCAACTAAGATCCCAAACTCCTTTGGGTGTGGAGAGGAGAGGGAGAAGATGGATTTGTCATGGAAGAGGAGAGGAGTGGCAGCCTTGGGGCTTGGAAATTTTCAATTCTTTTTGAGTTGGGCGCAGGGTCTTATTTATAGACTATGCGTGATCCAACTCCTCTTCTTTCCAACCAATCATAATCCTTTGAGAAATTATATCTAAATCTGATTGGTGGAAATAGAGTCCCTTGGATTCATCCTTAGATGGTGCCTAAGACCAATCAAACTTGGTTCTTAGGAGAAGTCTAATCAGAATCCAAAAAGGAGATGGAGTCCCTATCCAACAGGGACTCTTAGGCGCCTCAAACTTGGACACACGCCAAGGGTGGCGTGCATCCTCCTCCTTGCCAGGTTCTGGTAGTGGGACAAGCCCCACCAGCTCTCCAATAGGTGGGTGACATGTGGATAGAAGTCAAAGTATCAATGGTCAATATTTCATCAGTCAAATGTCAACTTTTGACCAAAGTCAAAGGACGAGAAATGGCAGGTGACCAAAAATGGCAGGTATTGTCTTACAAAATAAGACAACCCTTTTTCAACCTGGACAGACTCCAGTCAGACTAAGTGAAGGCATCTGATTGAGCACAAACTTTTTTGGCTTAGTCAGGACAACTATTTATGATAGTAAAAGAAGAATGTTAGGTTCAATCGAGTGCTAGCACGATTTTCTTGAACCTAATTGAATCTCATTCAGATTAATTAAACTAGATCAGTTCAATTGATGATCATCAGATTCAAACTCTTATTTGTGTGACTCAGTTAGGTTCAATTCTCTATGGTAATGGGATATGTCATGATCTCTATCATCAACAACATCGAAACTCCTTTCAATGGATCAGAACTCTTTTGATTCGAACAGCTAGAATGATCGATCATCTAAATCATTCTAATTCCTCCCAAAATCCACTAGTGACACCTAGCAGTATATGGTGGCAACCCATTAGAGCTGAATGCGAACCTCTTGGTGCAGTTACCTATGTGATTAAGTTCTATCTTGAGTCCCGATCGATTAGGGTTAAGGTGAACTCGTCAAACCCTAGTTTTTGTCATATGATGTAATCATTCGATTCAAGTCCGATGTGAAAATCTAAATAGAAATTCTTTCTATTATTTCACTCTACCATGGCCATGGGCTTTTGGACTTGATTCTTATGATTATCATAGGGCTGCTCCTCTACCACCGAGGTAGATAGATTCCATCTTGATGCAATTCAGTTCCTACAATGAACATGCTATAGACAACATACACCTCAGGATTCCGTATGGCTAGGAGACCGAGTTGTGGTGTAGTCAAACTGTAACACCCTCAAGGTGAACTATCGATGCACTTCAGATCAAAGAACCAGACACACTACTACAGCATCGAGTCAGTCATTGATAAAAAGGTAGACTTCCTAATGACTACTTGAGGTGGTCATGCTCAGTGCCCTTATTCTCTGATGAGTATCTATACTCTCACTCCAGTGTCTCCACACTGTAGACTCAAAACTCATCTACTAAAGAGAAGTGATTGTATACCAACCTTTCGGATCAATCATCATCATCATCATGATCCTATGGTCGGGAGCATTTTATGAGTTAATAATGATTATTCATGTCTTAAATTTTCAACTCTTGAAAATATGAATTATCATTACCATTAACTCAAAGGATGTATCACAGACACTAAATACACATATGTGATAGAAAATAACCCATTTTATTGATAATAGTCAAAATTATAATTTTTTTCCTAGAAGTGTATTACAAGTGTCAGCCAATTCTGGCTTCTAGGGCATATATATCTAACAAACCTCCCTAAAAAAAATTAGGAAAGCAAGGAGCCAAAAGTGGTAAGCATGAATAACCTAAGAGAAGGGTTAGAAAACTGACCTAAATTATCCAAGAAGGATGAAAGGATGATGGACGGGATGAGGATCAATCGAAAGGATGTCCGAAGCTCAAAAAGATGAGAGAAGGATGAGACCCTCGGAAAGAAGGCGAACAGGGGCCGAAGGAAGAAGAAGACTCGGGCAGAAATGACTTTTGAATAATAGGAGAAGGCCTTAAATAGCTAGAGGTAACTCAAAGTAGTTATGATTGTGGATCGACTTCGGTCGATCAGCGTGCGCCACGTGTCCCACTCATCATGACAGAGGAGTGGCGATGGGCGAAGTATTTATGGCACCGTACCTGAGGTAGAGTTTCGATGGAAGATTCGAAGAGCCATCTTTTTGAACATATTTCAGACTTAGAAAGTTTCAGTGCCAGCATAGTAAACACCGAAACATCTCATCTTGACAAGTGTGGAAACCTAGGATCGAACTTCAACCATCACCCTTTTCCTCCTTTCCTTCAAATTTTGAACTCAAGAGTAGGGCGACTATTATTGGGGATAAACCCCACTCCCATTGAAGTCCAGTCTGATGCATAGCCTAATGTAACAAATAACCACAGAAGAGCTTCGATCGAGAATTCTCTCTTAGGACCCCTCTAGTGGCCGAACTCCTTTTGGACTCCTCCAGCAGCTGAACCCTTTTTGGACCCCTCCAGCAGCCGAACTGCTTTCGAACTCCTCCAGCAGCTGAATCCTTTTCAGACTCCTTCAGTAGCCAAACTTCTTTCGGACTCCTCCAATGGTCAAACCCTTTTTGGACCCCTTCAGCAGTCGAACTCCTTCTAGACTCCTTCAAAAACCAAACCTTTTTTGAACTCGTCCAGCGGTCGAATTCTTTTTGGACCCCTTCAACAGTCGAACTCCTTCCAAACTCCTCCAATGGTCGAATCCTTTTCGAACCCCTTCAGCAGTCGAACTCCATTCGGACTCCTTCAGCTATTGAACTCCTTTTGGATTCCTCTAATGGCCAACTTCCCACAGTCATCTAGGAAGGTCTCCGCATGAGTTCGGTCTCATACACAGCATGAACCGACCCACATCCGAACTACCTTAGAGGAGTTCGAACTCCTCTAGAATTGATATAGCTCAAAGGTCATCACCAATCGATGTCCATCCCTCCGAACTTTAACTATCAAATCTTAATCGGACTGGCATCTCACGACAACAAATACCATCCTTCATAATAAACTCCACGTGGCTCCGAGCAGCCCACTATCCGATGATTATGGCTATCACTATCTGTTTGTTACAGGCTCTATCTATAAAAGGGACCCTCTAGATACGTTTTCTCGGAGCTCTCTTCTCCCTCCCAAACTCTGCATCTTTCTTGACTGAGCACTCCATTTCTATTGGCCAAAAAAGCTAACTTGACCATCGGAGGGTCTTACCAAAACCACCACCTCAAGCTCTGGACTAGACTTATTTTATAGGTCATCAGCAGTGACCTCATCTTCTCTGACTTCAGCACTTCTTCGATGGCAATCAGATTTCACACCAACAGCTACCAACATAGATTTTTCTTCTTCTTTAAATTAGCTACTTTTGGAGGTGCAGTAAGTTAGAAAAGTTTGAAATATCAGTCAATAGAGTTTTCAGTCAGACCTAGATGATGGTAAGTCAATATCAGAATATGTGTTCACCTTGAATGAAGGTGCAGTAAGTTAGAAAAGTTTGAAATAGCAGACTGTAACTAACTCAACAATAGAGATAGAACACAATTGAGCCTAATGTTCTCCTTTAATAATCATTAAAGCTTATCTCGATTGAGCCAAATATATTTGGGCTCACTCAAGAATCTTTACTTGGTCTAACTTGAGCTTGTCCAGGTTAGAAAATGGTTGTCTTAATTTATGAGATAAATTTGAGATAATATTTGCCATTTTCCATCACCTGCTAAATCTTGTCTTCGGACATTGGTCAAATATTGACCTTGGACACTTAGACATCTGCCCATGTGTCATGCACCTAGAGGAGAGAACCTGGAGACTTGTCTCCCTACTAAAAAGAAGATAGAAAGGGGGTGCACACCTAGGGAGGCGTGCATCCCATGAGGATAAAAGATGGAGTCCCATATAGATGGGACTTCAGTTGCTTCAGGGAATCAAATTATGTGGTGCCAAGAAGACTTATTTGACCCAATTTTGGTGCCACCTATGGAGAGTTTTGAGGGTCTCTGATCTGATTGGATTAGATGATGTCATCTCATCAATCATATTTAGATCTGATTGCACAAAGAGCCATGATTGGCTAGCATGATGTGGCACTGCATGGTGCAGTAGGGTCTATATAAACCCTATCTGCATCTAGAATTCAATGATTTTGCCTTTAGCCCATGCCACATAGACCCTCTCCCTCCTTCTCCATTCCACCCTCTGATCTTCTCTCTCCTCTCCATGCCTAAGAGACTTTGGGTATAAAGAAGGTGCGATCCAAGCAAGTGAAAGGTGCCAGGAAAGAAAAAAGGCAGCACTACTGCAAGTGACAATGACTATTCCTCAAAAGCCATTTTGAAGACCATCAAGATCAGATTTAGATCTGATTTTGGAAGGATTGATTGAGAAGGAGAAGATCTTTAGATCCTGCTTGAGTGGATACCGATAGAGGCTAGGCACTTACGTGGCTACATCCAGAACCTTAGGCAAACATCGGGATCATCACAAGATAATTGGATTACCCAAAATAAAGATATAATTAAATTAGATTTAATTTTAATTTTAATTTTTATTATTAGATCAATAATATTAGATTTGAGGAGTCTCAGATATGATTAGGATCTTAGAGAAAAATTTTTTAAAACATCCCTCTGATCCAATCAGATCTGAACGAACCTGATTCGAAAAATAGGTTTTTTCCTTCAGCTTTTGGTCGGGCCTAATGGCTATGTATAAATACATAGGTTGTATTAGGATTTTCAAGATTGAATTCAATATAGACCTTTTCTCCCTCAACTCTCTCTTTTTCTCTTCTCTCTTGAGTTGCCACCCTAGGGTTCTTGAAGAAGCCCTAGAGAAGGAGGGCATCTCTCTCAAGCCCAAGAAGGGAGGTGCCCCATCATAGATCCAGGTGAAGGATCGGTGGTTTGCTACCCATAGAGAATGTCATAGGTTTCTTCATATCCATGCAAAAGATTAGGAGCTTCTACAATATGGTATCGATGCTTATGATGTCAAGCATGATTGGTGTTTGAGCGATATCATAGATCTATAATTTAGTATTAGAGCTAGGTGATGACTGGGATGTTGTGGACGATAATAGTAGAAGATGTTCATAGACTTCACAGACTTAAACAAAGCTTGTCCGAAAGATAGCTACCCTCTACCTAGGATTGATCAACTGGTGGATGCAACTTCTATTATGAAAATTAATTCCACACACGAACTGACGTGGTCATTGGTGATCAGTGTAGCAACAAAGAACTTCTTAGAGTTTACTGTGGAAGCACGATCAATGGATTCAAAAAATAGAGATGAAGAGTAGTAGAGATTTCTGGAAGAAAAGAGTTTTATTTCAATAAATTCAGCATCATATACAACATTGACCTATTTCTAGTACATATATTTTACAAAAGAGTCAAGCCCAAGCTTATAGAAAAACTCTCCAAATCCAAAACAACCCACATACACAAAATAGACCTGGCAAAAATTAAGCTGGCTCAGTTTAAGACTAAGCTAGCTAATTTATGATTGGGTCAGCTTAATTTCAGAATTAGCCGATCTAATTGTAAACTGAGCCGGCTAATCTATGACTGGGTCAGCTTAGTTCAGAATGAGCTGATCCAATTGTGTACCATGCCAATAGTCCAAAAATATTATTTTCTATTTGAAATTTTTTCTAAGACATAGCTGACCCAGTCCTGGACTGAGTTGATCCAGTTTCTAACTTAGCCAACCCAGTCTCAGGATGAGCTGGCTATGTTTTTGAACTTTGCTATCTAGATTGATTTCTATTTTTGCTCACTCCAATCTTCACATGATCTATCTTCTCATGTTCCAAAGACTTAGGAGCGTCACTTCTGAGCTCACATTCTCTATCTTGGTGCTTTCAAGTTCTTGTGAACTCATCTCTTCCTTGCAAATCCATCCATGCCTCACACATTTGAAAACTATCTCTGGGGAGTACCTTCATGAGTGCATCAGACTGATTCTCCTTTATATGGATCTTCATCAGTTCTACTTCACCTTCCTCCATCATCTCTCTGATCCTATGGTATCTCACCTCTATATACTTTGTGCATGTATGATAGACTGGATTTTGTGCAAGTAGCAAAGTACTCTGACTATCATTGTATAGTTTAACCTTGGTTTGCTCCATCCTCATATCAACAATCAGTCTCCTAAGTCAAAGTAATTCCTTTGCAGCCTCAATAATGCCAATATACTCAGCCTCTATGGTAGACAAAGCCATGATTGGTTGAAGGATTGATCTCCAAGGTACTAGTCCACCATACATGCAGAAGAGATATCCAATAGTAGACCTCCTTATATCAAAATCACCTGCATAATTCGCATGTACAAATCTTTCTAGAGGACCTGAACCTCTATCTTCAAATTTTCTCGACTGCCGACCAAACACCAAACCATAATCCCTTGTTCCTTGTAGATATGTCAATATCCACTTTAATATTTTTTAGTATTTTCTTTTAGGATTAGCCATGTATCTACTTACTGTGCTAACTGCATGTGCTATATCTGATCTACAGCATACCATAGTATACATCACACTACCAACAATATTTGCATAAGGGTCTCCATCCATATACTCTCTCTCTTCTTCTAATTGGATGCTTTGATATTTGGAGAGAGACATATGGCTCGGCAATGGTGTATCTACAAGTTTGGCCTTCTCCATCCCAATCCTTTCTAGAACTTTCAGAATATATCTTCCTTATGATAAATGGAGTACTCCTTTGCACCTATCTCTGCAAATCTCCATTTCAAGAATTTTTAGTGCTGGACCCAAATCATTCATCTCAAATTCAATTGATAATGTTCTTTTCCGTCCATTCATAGCTTTCATACTCCTGTTGGCTATGAGTATATCATCAACATACAATAGCAGGTATAGGACATCCTTCTCATCTACATCCTTGACATAGATACAACTATTATGTTCACATCTGACAAATTTCAGGCTCAAAACAAAGCTATCAAATCTATGATGCTACTAATGAGGGAATTATTTTAAGCCATACTGTGACCTCTTTAGTAAACATGCCTTATCCTTCGATCCAATCATATAGATTCTTTCCTCCAATATGCCATGAAGGAAGGCCATCTTTACATTCATCTATTCTAGCTCCATATTGTACTGTGCCACTAGTGACAACAAAATCCAAATAGATGTATGATGCACCACAAGAGAGAAAACATCTGTGTAATCTATCCTTTCCCTTTGTAAGTATCCCTTTGCTACTAACCTTGCCTTGATTCTGACTCTATCTTGTTCTGAAGGTGCTTCCTTCTTTGTAACACCCACTTTGAGCCAATAGGTCGAGCACCTTCTAGAAGATCCACCAGCAATCATGTCTGATTTTTATTCAGTGATTCCATCTCCTCTATCATGGCTTGCATCCATGAATCATGATCCTTACTCTCCATTGCCTTTGCATAGTTCTCTGGATCTTTATTAACGATGATGAGTGCATAGAAGATAATCTCATCAATGTCATATCTGACTGGCCTCCTAATAGTATACAGGGGCTTATGCAAAGCTACTCCCACTGGTACATCTATGTCTGAAATCTATGGCTGATCTTGCATATCCATCTAAACTACTGGCCTTCCATGCTGATTTTCAATCTAAGATAAAACTTTTCTACCCAGCTCCACCTCAACGGAGCACTCCTATAAGTGAATGTAACCCGCATGCCATCATTCTCTGACTGGCCATCGCTGTTTATCTTTGTTTTTTCAGTTGCACCTGTACTCCCAGGCCTTTCTAAGATGCTCTTTTCATCAAAAAATGACGTCCCTAATGATCACTACCTTCTGTGCTTCAGGATTCCATACTAGGTATCCCTTGACTCCTTGTGAATATTCTATGAATGTCATCTTTTAAGATTTAGTGTCCAACTTACTCCTCTCAGTTGCCTCCACATGTGCATAGGCTGTGCAACTAAAGACCTTCAGGTGGCCAAGCTCCACCTTCTTTCTGCTCTAGACCTCTTCTGGAATACCTCCTATTGGTGCGAAATCTGATCATCGCCAGAGTTGAAGCTGGATTTGGAGAGGACGAGGTCGATGTCAGGACTTGCAAAATAAGTCTCATCTAGAGTATGGGGTGGTGGCTCCGGCAAGACCCTCCGATGATCAAGTTAGCTCTTTCAATCCATAGAAATAGAATACGTAGAGTGATTCTAGCATAATTTTTAGGAAGAGAAGGAGAGCTTTTGAGAGAAAGCATATCTGGAGGATCTCTTATACAGACGGAGCCTATAACAAACTGATAGGGATAGTCATAACCATCCGATAGTGGGCCGTTCAGGACCACGTAGAGTTTGCTATGGAGGATAGTATCTATTATCGCAATGTGCGAGCCCATCGAGATCCAACAGCCAATGTTCGGATGGGAGAGATTGACGGTTCTTTTGGCTATATCGAGGATGAGTGTCGAGGTCCTCTATGGCTGCTGGAAGGAGTTTGAAAGGAGTTTAGCTATTTGGAGGAGTCTATCTAAAGGAGAAATTCAGAAGGAGTTCGACTAATGGAGGACTCCGATTGGGGGAGGAGTCTGGTTGAAGGAGAAGTTTGGGAGGAGTTCAACTACTGAAGGAGTCTAATTGAAGAAAAAGTCTAGAAGGAGTTCTATCGTTGGAGGAGTCTGATTGAAGGAGAAGTTTAGAAGGAGTTTAACTATTGGAGGAGTCTGACTGAAGGAGAAGTTCGAGAGAAGTTCAACTGCTGAAAGAGTCTGACTGAAAGAGAAGTCTAGAAGGAGTTTGACCGTTGGAGGAGTCTGGCTGAAGGGGAAGCCCAAAAAGAGTTCAATTATTGGAGTTTGGCTGAAGGAGAAGTTCGGGAGAGTTCAACTATTGGAGGAGTTTGACTGAAGAAAAAGTCTAGAAGGAGTTCTATTATTAGAGGAGTTTGACTACAGGAGAAGCTCGGAAGGAGTTCAACTATTGGAGGAGTTCGATTGAAGAAGAAGTTTGGAAGAAGTTCAATAGCTGGAGGAGTCCGAGGTTATGAGAATTTATGGTGCTCCCAAGCCTTGGGAGGCCATGGAAGGAGTCAAGAGGTTGGCTCTAGAGATTCTAGGGATTTGGTTGGTGCTTCGGAGATCTAAAATACAAGATGAAGCAAGAAACCAAAGTCAGAGAATCAAGACTGCAGAAAGAAGATTTTTTGCAGGTTAGCCGGCTGAGTCCAAAACTAGGTCAGCTAAGTCTTAGTGCATAGGCAAAATAGAAAGCTGTGCATTCGAAACTGCAGGCATGGCACAGGGCTAGGTTGACTCAATTTTAGATTGAGCTGACCCAATGGAACATAGTTGACTTAGTGCTGAGACTGAGCCAGCTCAGTGCATGGGCAGAGTTATGCGAGGATCTATTTTGGGCTAGCATCTGGAAAGATCCTAGGGATCTTAAGGCCTAGTTTGAGAGGTCATAAGGTGGCTAATTCATGTATGGGTCGGATCTACATGTAAAGGATGAGAGTATGGGAGACATGGGTGTACATGGGCTCAGTGAGTGCTTTCATGTATTGGGTTAGCCGAAAAGTTTTTTGGTCAGGCCTAATGAATATGTATAAATACATAGGTTGTATTAGAATTTTCAAGGTTGAAATCAATACAGACCTTTTCTCCCTCAACTCTCTTCTTCTCTTCTCTCTAGAGTTGCCGTCCTAGGTTTCTTGAAGAAGCCATAGAAAAGGGAGGCATTTCCCTCAAGGCCAAGGAGGGAGGCACCCCATCACAGATCCAGATGGAGGATTGGTGGTGTGCTGCCCATAAAGAACGTCATAGGTGAAGGAAAATCCTGATTTTTCGGACCAGGTTCGTTTAGATCTGATCAGAACAAGAGATATATTTCAAAAAAAATTTTCTTTGGTCTAGATTAGATCTAAGATGTTTCAAATTTGATTATTATGATTTTAAAAATTAAAATAAAATTAGATAAATTAAATCAGATTTAATTTACCTTGAAGTGGGTAATCCTATTACCCGTTGATGATCCTGTAAGTAGTGGAAGGTTCTGGATCAAGCCACGCAAGTGCCTGGTCTCTATCAATATCCACTTAGGTTGGATCTAGAGATCCTCTTCTTCTCTATCACATCTCCAAAAATCAGATCTGAATCTGATATGGAGGATCTACAAAACTCTTTTTGAAGATCAGCAGTCGTCCTTTACAGTAGTGCAGCCTTCTAGCTTTCAGTCGCCTTTCTCTCGTCTGGATCTCACCAACCAAGCTCCAAAACTCTTTTGGACATGGAGAGGAGAGGGAGAAGGTGGGCTTGGTGTGGAGGAAGAGGAAAGAGGCAGCCTTGGGGTGTAGAGAATTGTGATTCAATCTTAATTTGAGTTGGGCGTAGGGTCTTATTTATGGACTTCTGTGATCCAACTCCTCTTCTTCCCAACCAATCACAATCCTTTGTAAAATCAGATCTAAATCTGATTGGTGGGAATAGAGTCCCTTGGATTCCTCCTTAGAGGGTGCCTAAGACCAGCCAAAATTGGTTCTTAGGAGAACTCTAATTGAAATCCAAAAAGGAGATGGAGTCCCTGTCCAATAGGGACTCCTGGGCGCCTCCAACTTGGGCACACGCCAAGGATGGTATGCGCCCTCTTCCTTGCCAGGTTCTGGCAAGAGGATAGGCCCCCACCAGCTCTCCAATAGGTGCGTGACACATGGACAAAAGTCAAAGTGTCAATGGTCAACATTTGATCAGTCAAAGGTAGACTTTCGATCAAAGTCAAAGAATGAGAAATGGTAGGTGACCAAAAATGGTAGGTAATGTCTTACGAAATAAGACAACCTTTTCCGACTTGGACAACCTCCAGTCAGACCATATGAAGACCTCTGATTAAGCATAAACTCCTTTGGCTTAGATAGGACAACTTGTTTATGATAGTAAAAGAAGAACGTTAGGTTCAATCGAGTGCTAGCATGATTTTCTTGAACCTAATTGAATCTCATTCAGATCAATTGAACTGGATCAGTTCAATTGATGATCACCAGATTCAAACCCTTATTTGTGTGACCCAGTTAGGTTCAGTTCTGTATGGTAATGGGATATGTCATGATCTCTATCATCGACATCATCGAAACTCCTTTCAATAGATCAGAACTCTTCTGATTCGAACAGCTAGAATGATCGATCATCTAAATCATTCTAATTGCTCCCAAAATCCATCAGTGACACCTAGCAGTATATGGTGGCAACCCATCAAAGCTGAATACGAACCTCTTGGTGCAGCTATTTGTGTGATTAAGTTCTTCTATCTTGAGCTCCGATCAGATTAGGGTTAAGGTGAACTCGTCAAACCCTAGTCTCTGTCATATGATGTAATCATTTGATTCAAGTCCAATGTGAAAACCTAAATAGAAACTCTTTCTATTATTTCACTCTACCATGGCCATGGACTTCTCGACTTGATTCTCATGATCATTATAGGGCTGCTCCTCTACCACCGAGGTAGATAGATTCCATCTTGATGCTATCCAATTTCTACAATGAACATGCTATAGCCAACATACACCTCAGGATTCCATATGGCTAGGAGATCGAGTAATGGTGTAGTCAAACTATAATACTCTCAAGGTGAACTACCGATGCACCTCAGGTCAAAGAACCAGACATACCACTGCAGCATCGAGTCAGTCACGACGAGAAGGTAGACTTCCTAATGACTACTCGAGGTGGTCATGCTCAGTGCCCTCATTCTCTAACGAGTACCTGTACTCTCACTTCGATGTCTCCACACCGTAGACTCAAGACTCATCTACTAAAGAGAAGCGATTGTACACCAACCTTCCAGATCAATCACCATCCTCGTGATGATCCTATGGTCGGGAGCATTTTATGAGTTAATAATGATTATTCATGTCTTAAATTTTCAACTCTTGAAAATATGAATTATCATTACCATTAACTCAAAGGATGTATCACAGACACTAAATACACATATGTGATAGAAAATAACCCATTTTATTGATTATAGTCAAAATTACAACTTTGCCCCTAGAAGTGTATTACAAGTGTCAGCCAATTCTGGTTTCTAGGGCACATATATCTAACAATCTCCCACTTGTCCTAAAGCCAATTGGCTACAAGTCTAAGTTCCATCTTCTTAAGGTGGGCTTTGATCTTCCATTGGCCCAACAGCTTTATAAGTGGGTCTGCCACATTATCTATGGAGTTGACTCTCTTGACCTCGACATAACCCTTTTTGAGGTAATCGCTAATGAGGTGGTATCGCCGTTCAATGTACTTGGATTTTTGGTGAGACCTTGGCTCCTTAGCAAGGGCTATGGCCGCCATTATTGTCGCAGTATAGAGGAATGGCATCTGATGGCATTACTCCAATTTCTGCAGCAAACTTCTTGTACCAGAATGCTTCCTTCACAGCTTTTGATGCAGCGATATATTATGCTTCCATGGTGGAATCTACTATCACCATTTGCTTGGAACTCTTCTAGCTGACAGCACCACCATTGCACACAAACAGACTTCCAAATGTCGACTTTCGATCATCTATATCGAACTTGAAATCCGAGTCTGTGTATCCCTGGACTTGGAGTTCTCCGTTACCAAAGACCAACATCATATCCTTAGTTCTTCTTAAGTACTTAAGGATATATTTCACAGAAGTCCAGTGTTCTTCACCTGGATTTGACTGATATCTGCTTGTGACACTCACAGCATGGGCTATATCAGGTCGTGTACATAGCATGGCATACATGAGGCTCCCTATTGCAGAAGCATAAGGGATCTTGCTCATGCATTCTATTTCCTTAGGTGTGCTAAGGCACATCTTCTTGGAAAGATGAATACCATGTCTAAAGGGTATTAATCCCCTCTTAGAGTTTTCCATATTAAACCTCTTCAGTACTTTCTCTATGTACATCTTCTGTGAAAGTCCTAGCATTCTATTTGGTCTATCCCTATAAACCTTAATTCCTAGAATAAAGGATGCTTCACCTAGGTCTTTCATGGAGAATTCCTTGGACAACCATATTTTGACTGTCGTTAACATGGGAATATCATTCCCAATAAGGAGGATGTCATCCACGTACAATACGAGGAAGATAACAGCATTCCCACTGATCTTTTTGAAGACACACAGTTCCTCTTCATTTTTTATGAAACCAAATGTTTTGATCATATCATTGAAATAAGTGTTCTAGCTCTGAGATGCTTGCTTAAGTCCATATATGGACCTTTGCAATTTGCAAACCTTGTGATCAGTATCACTGGATGTGAAACCTAGCGGTTGTTCCATATAGATATCTTCCTCAAGATATCCATTCAAGAATGCCGTTTTCACGTTCATTTGCCATATTTCATAATTAAAATAGGCTGCAATGGCAAGCAATGTGTGGATGGATTTTAGCATAGCCACCGGAGAAAAGGTATCCTGATAGTCAATGCCTTTGCGTTGACTATAATCTTTTGCCACTAGTCTAGCCTTGAATATCTCCACATTTCCATCTGCACCAATCTTTCTCTTGAAGATCCATTTACACCCAATAGGTACTATACCTTCTGGTGGATCTACCAAGGTTCAGACTTGGTTTGAGTGCATCGAGTCAATTTCTGACTGCATTGCCTCTAGCCATTTCTCAGAGTCGATATCTGATATCGCCTCGTTGTAGGTTTTGGGATCATCACCATGAGCACCATTACCTATGAGAAACATTTCCTCTACGTCCTCTGAAATAATACCTAAGTATCTTTCAGGGGGACGAAAAACTCTTTCCGATCTACGAGGTGGAGGAGGTAGTGTTTTTATTGGCTCAACCTGATTTGGTTCTAATTGGTCCTTAGCTCATTGTTCTTGTGAGACTTTCTCATCAAGCTTAATCTGCTTTCCAATGCCGCTATCTTGAATAAACTATTTTTCAAGAAAGATGGCATGTCGACTCACAATCACATTGTGGTCTTCTAGAATGTAGAAATAATATCCTATTGACTCTTTAGGATATCCTATGAATCGAGCTCTGAAGGACCTAAACTCTAACTTATCTGCTTGTTGTCTTTTGACATAAGCCGGACAACCCCAAATTTTGATATGACTCAGACTTAGTTTTTTACCGTACCATATCTCATACGGTGTGGTAGGAACGGTCTTAGAGGAAACCCTATTCATTAGATAAATTGAAGTTAACAATGAATGTTCCCAAAGAGAATCAGGGAGGTCTGTGAAGCTCATCATGGATCGAACCATATCTAATATAGTCCGATTTATTCATTATGAAACCCCATTGAGTTGAGGTATTCCTAGTGGAGTCCATTGAGAGACTATGCCATTTTTTTTGAGATAGTCTAGGAATTCTCGGCTAAGGTATTCACCTCCTTGATCTGATCGAAGAATCTTAATGGATTTTCAAGTTTGTTTTTCTACTTCATGTCTGAATTTTTTGAACTTTTCAAAAGCTTCAGACTTGTGTCTTATAAGATATATATATCCATACCTAGACAGATCATCAGTAAAGATAACGAAGTAGATAAAATTCCCTCTGCCGGCACATCAAATGGGCTGCCCACATCAATATATACTAGGGCAAGGAGATCTATGGCCCTTTCCCCTTGTCCTACAAAAGGGAGTTTGGTCATTTTGCTTGGAGACATGATTCGTAAGTTGGATATGACTCGGAAGTCAATGGATCAATAGCCCATTTCTTAATTTTTGATCTATCTTCTGCTATATGACTAATCCAGGTGCCATAAGATATCTATCATTTTGACTATCCCTAGGTCATTTGCATTCACATTTTGCTCGATATTAGAATAGGTACATCAATATGTAGCTAATAAAGATCGTTAATAAGAAAACCATTTGCAATTGTATTTTTTCATAAAGAATGTTACAATGGTCCTTAAAGAAGGTACACATGCCTTCTAGTGCTAAGCATGAAATAGAAATCAAATTCCTGCTAGTGCAGGCACATAATAATAGTCTTTCAAAACTAAGTTAAACCAGATGGTATCGAAGAGGGTAATGCTCCATGGTACTACAGCAATCTTGCTCCATTACGATGCGTAGGATTATGTCTCCATCCCTTAGCCTCCTGCTACCTCAGATCCTGCATGAAAGTGCAACGATGAGCACTAGAACCAAGTCAAGCACCAACTGGATACAATGAGGAGTTTCCGATGGGTCCTATTCCCACATAATGTGTGGTTGTAATCTCTTTAAACATTGCTGATTAATGATGTATGCCCATATCTGGTAGATAATGAAAAGTTTCACTGATGTTCTGTCATTTATGGTGCTTCTTTAAAA